>JAZHYW010014524.1:0-89176 GCA_037355805.1 Ixodes ricinus | reverse complement strand
CGTGACGACGCACTTTTGGCACTACTTTATTGGCTTCCATCAATCAGCTCGCGACGTCGGCTGCATCCGGACGTCAAATGAGATTGCAGAAGCCGCCGTTTTTAAAATCTGCTTCTCGAAAAAAAAAAAATTGGTTTGCTCTTTATGTTTATACAGCCTTGATGGGGAGATGCGCCTCAACGGGTAATTGGTCTCTTAGCTGTAGATGAGAAATTTAGCCAGTGCGGTACAACCGCTAACCTGGGGTTTTTAACGTGCATCACGCAGTAGTGATCACACGAACGCGTGCCGGTACGAAACTCATTCAGATCGGAACGGGCGGGGGCGGTGGGGATTCGAACCCAGGAGGTTCCCAGCGCAAGCTTTCGCTGGACGCTCCGAGCTGAGACGCGTTAGCCCACTCGGCCACTCGAGAAGAGAACAAAAAGTATTTTGGCCAATCAACTTGTCTGCGCGGTAATGACGTTACGTTCGGACGTTCCCTCAGCTACCTTTCGTCGCGAGATAACTGGACTATATATCGTAGCACTTCAGCGCCGTTTCTGTTTTACAAAGGCCAGAGTAATGGGAGACAGTGGTAAGAAAACGAGAACATAGCATATGCATCGGTCAGAAACAATCCCTTCGCAAAATGATATATATATTTTTTTAATGAGTAGCAGCAGGGCGGATGCCTCGTTGCAAGCTCCGCGTCTGTCGCTGCACTGCCAAAGTCGTCTTCTCCACTTCATTTCGCCCGAGTACATCATCAATCACCGAGAGATAGCTGAGATAAGGGCAGACTGCAAGAGAAGATACGCTTACACTTGCAACAAGATCAATCTTCTCAACGATTAGTAGACCGAGCGTTCCAAGATTAATCGACCGAAGGCCACCGTTTACGGACGAGTCGATCTAGAGTGGCGTCACTAAGCGGTCAGCTTAGTAAGCCGTTTACTCGTCCGAGATATGGTTCGGTAGTTGTCCGATATTCGAGTCGTGTTGTTGGGACGCTCCCGTCGGTGTTTACTTTCCAAGGTATCCAGGTCATCCGAAGCTTCTCCCTCTTTGTGTGCGCCGCACTCGTCGAACGCCCGACGCCGCGGCGTTCCGCGTTCGGAACGCCGGCGTCGCGTTCGCGGCGTTCCGCGAACCCGGAACTCTGGCGTCCGGCGTTTTGCGCTCGGGTTCGAACGCTTTCACCGAGTCCGGTGGAGACAAAGGCAGCTTCCCGTCTATACCCACTGGTCGTTCCAACCCATGGAGGTAGGAAGCTTCTGGAGGCGACATGACGCCGTGGAGGGAGACGCCCCGAACGATGACCAAAACCGAGAGACGCCGTTGGACGAAAAGGGCAAACTTCAGAGCAAGCTGCCTCGAGGTCTACCCACTATAATCAGAGCCAATCAGAGCTCGGCGTCTTTGTGACGTCACCAGAACCCCTGCATAAAAAGCAGACGATACTTACGCTCCGCATAGCAAACCTAGTCGACACACGTCCGTTCCTCTCGTTGACCCCTCCTCGTGTAGACGTGTCTCCAAGATTGATCTTGTTTTGTTTTTTTTGGCCTCGCTATTGTGAGCAGTTGGTTGCTCAAGGCGTCCCTGATCGCCCCGATGTACGCCGTCGCGTCTGTGATACAGTGTTCGAGGAGAGAATGGTTGGCCTCCCTCCGTCCGCCCTCCCTGACGCACAATAGACTCTTTTCTAAAATATGCGCGCCCTCTCTGGGTAGCTGCTGGCGCCAATTATTCGAGCTCGCCTCCAGGCTCCATCGCTCGCTCACATACTTTGAGCATGTATTGGGCCTGACGCCTAGGCGTCCGCGTTCGGCGTGAACTCGGGGTGGCTCGTATTGGAAACGAGTGCCCCGTCAGCGTTCGGTTCCTTCGCATTTCCCATTGTACAAAAACAAAAACAAAAAAAAAAGATTTTCTTTTTTTGCTTTGAAAATAAATTATGCATTGCCGAACGCTCATTTTGAACCCGAAATGTCGAAATGTAGAGCGGTTCAAACCAGTTACCAAAGTTTCAATACTATAACCGTTATCTCAATACTGTAGCCATTACGTTATAAGTTATTTTATAAAAATTTTCAATGGGAAGATGGGGCCTATTTTCGCCCGTGTTCGATAACTGGCGCGGTATAGAGCTCCATGAATTCGAGAGCTCTGTCGGCTGCCATTTTCCCCTCGAAAATTTCAAAAATTTCTTATAACTTTTTCATGAGATAACGGCTATAGTGCTGAAACTTTGGCACCTGGTTGGGACCTCTAGCGACGTATTTGGGGAGAGAATGAGCCTTCAGCGATGCCTTGTTTGTTTTTGTAGTAAAAATAGAAACAAACACCTAGTGATTTTCATTTACTTTATTTTTTCGGTGGGGGGGGGGGGGGGGGGGAGACACCCTATACATTATATCTGTCTGATTGGTCAAGACGCATGAAAAGCGGCGAGTCTCGCGCATGTTATTATCGCTCCTCAGCCAATCAGATTGCCTAGTTAGCTGACAAAAACGGCAAAGACCCAATCACGAGGCGAGAGACGTGATGATAAGAAAAGCCCCGAATTTCTTACCCCGTCGGCAACCGTAGCAGTTGTTGGTTCGAGGAACCCGCCATCTAGGCGTGTGAATGACATAATCTTCGTGGAGAGAACACTCGGGCCACGGGTCGTCCTTCACTCGATGTGTGTCGACAGCGTAGACCGTATAATCCTTCTCCAGGGATTATCATTGTCACTCTTGTCCAGCTCGCTTGCACTTTTGCATTAATTGCATTATACCCGTATCTAGGGAGGTTGCCTCCTTCAATTCTCCTACAAAAATTTACATTTAAGCGGGCTGCATGTTTTTTTTTTAATTTTTGACATGAAAAACTTTGGCGAACGAATTTAGGAAAGGACAGAACGAGCGGGTTGGTATAGGATAATTAAACTTGAGGAAGAAAACGAGAAAGGACGGACAACCTCAACTTCCATTCCATTTAAGAAAGCGGTTGAAACCCTAAAAACACAGACTGTTCGCTCGATGCCTCTTACTGTCAACTTAAAAACAAAACAAAAAAAGAAGAAGAGCGATTTTGAATGATTTAGAAGCATCGTTCGAGTACCGTTTTATCTGATTCGTACCATATAAAATAAAGTAATTACAATTGTCTGTTTTTTACGCCGAGATTTTAAAGTCATTTTTTTCACGGCGATTTTTTTGGCGTTTTGTTTTTCTCCATAAATACACCGTACACCGATTTATCTTCTTTTGGTTTTCAGTGAGGTAACTACCATTGAAATTCGAGTAATTCAGTAAATAAAGAACCGTGGGCTGTGTATACTTCTTGAAAGGCACAACGACAAATACTATATCGAGAAAATTCGTGTTTTTAGCTACAGGTTAAAGAGTAAAGTGGAAGCTCCTCCCATCTCTCTCCACTTTAGGAGAGCGAACTCTGGAGAGGAGGTCGCCCCCTCTCCAGCGTTCGCTCTGCGAAAGGGGAAAGAGGTGGGCGGAGCTTCCACTTTAGTCTTCACCTGTCACCTCTGTTTGACGTCTCCGCTTTTTCGGCACACCTATCGCGGGATTTTAAGTTAAAAACCGTTGCGCCCCCCCCCCCCCCTTTTTTTTTTTGGTCCTCTCTTCGTAATGGTGAGAATTGGGGACCTGCGTGTTGTTATTTATTGATTTATTTATGTAAGCTATGAGTTTTCCAGCTTCATGTTTACTTGTATGAACTAAAAGTTGGGCCTGAACATTTTCCAGTCTTGTATACGTTACTCGCAAAAAGTAATAGATTGTAATTACAATTACTATTGGTTAAAAAGCATTCAATTAAATTACTTGATTACTCAAAAAGAAAAAAAATAATTGGTTGTTACTTAAAAAAAAAGAAAAGGAACAACCCTTAGTTTTCTGATTACGTCAGATCTTTAAAACGACAGATTTTTCTGCCGGTTCGAACACGGGCCCTTTGTATACTTTCCATTGTCGGATTAGAATCCTCGACCTAGAGACTATTGATCTTCTCACTATAGAAATCTTTAGTACACTGTATACTCCTGTTGAAGACTTGGTTTCGGGATTTCTCGGTAGGGAACTTGTAGAAACAAACAGCGCCATTAAAAGGAAAGAAAACAAAATAGCAACGGTTACAAGGAATTTTAGTACTTTACACAAGTGATGAAATTACTCTCGCAATTACTTCCTAATAAATTAATCAAACGATTAGAAAATTACCCCCAAAGTAATCGATTACAAGTAATTTGATTACTTGTAATGAGTACCACATAAGTTGATATTTTCCCATGCAACACAAAATAAAAAAAGCATTTTGTTTTTGTGGCCAAGGTGGACAGGGAAGCTGTTGTGATTTCCACTACCATAACGGGTATAGTAGGAGTTACATTACTGTCTATCATCCCGTATAATTTCTGAAAATATTTCCCGCAGGTGTTTCAGTTTGTGCTCTGTTTGTGTCTTGCCTGCATACTGAAGGCCCGTCCTCGAGAAAGTCGCTCCGCGAGCGCTCGCAGCTGCGGGCGTGCAAAAGGCCATACCCTTGGCGACGTGATCCATCCAAAAGGCAGCTGTCTCGCTTGCGCGGAGGAAATTGAATTCCTTCCCTTCGCGACCCTGCAGAAGGAAGAAGACCATTTTTCCGCGTACACACGTATAGGGTGTTATGCATCCAGGGGCTCGCTTTCTAGTCAGCCGGAAAAATGGCCGCCTCGACATAACGAGCTCAACCTCGCGTCGAGGGTGTATTTTAGCGGTCGGTTTTACCGTGTACAATTTCGAGTCCCAGTTCCCCTTCCTGCGAGGAATCGGCGCGACATCCTCGACATTTTCAAACGGCGGGCTCTGACGCGCAGACGACGACGGAGTTAACCGAGGGTCGTGCTGGTGGCGCCATCTCCCGATAGGCGGAGCAAGCACTCGGTCGAAAACTCGACTCCGCTTCCCCTTGCTTTGAATCAACTCAGCGGACGCGCCATCTCAGCCAGTGGAGCGCTGTGAACGTGTACCACGTGACCAGGCGCCCCGCGCGTGGCTGTACCCCAACCAAAGGTCACGTGACAATACTAGCGCGGTATTGAAGTGGTTCGTTGTGTCCTCGTCGGTCCCATCGTAAGGTGGCACGGAATACGTACTACATAGCCTGTCGAAGATACGTTGTAGGTGCTGTAGTGAAGCGATGAAGAACTCTGGAAATGAACTTTTAGATGATCATACACATTGCACAATTTAAATTTCGTCTGAAACTCGCGAAGTTGTCAGGTATGTCAGTGCATGGGTCGTCAACCTAAAATGCGTTGCGAGCACCGTGTTCTCTAGTGAAACGATGAACTGGCCTGAAATTCGTGATGCTGTCAGATATGTCAGTCGCGTGAGTCGTGAACCCATGTACAACTGGGAAGAATAAATAAACCGGCAATCTTTCGCCATTCGAAATACATTAAACGAGGCACACAGGCCGCTGGTTTCACTGTACAAGTATTGTTGAAGTTCTTCCTTACATAATCCATACCCGGTGGCGGACTGGGATTTCCTCACTGACTAGAACCACGGGGCGAATCCGGGGCCCTGGTTGGCCTATTTAAACTTCTCGCTCTTTCGGAAGAGGCGGGCGACCGTGATCTTTCGCTGCTTGTTGTTTGATAGAAATAAGACGACTCCGGTACGAACTGCGCATGCGCTACCGCAGAAGACTCGCGCATGCGCAGTTCGTACCGGAGGGCCCACCGTACCGTATCGGATGTGCAAAGACGGTTCCCCTAAAACTCTCTCTATCTATTACTAGTTGTGCAATTGTCCCGGTACGCTATCTGCATATTCTGCTCAGCTCTCCGTTCACTGGGATAGGTTTGAGCATCCGTAATGGAGGGCATATGTATGCGTTCCCACGCGTCCCATCGTCCGTTCTTCCTTTCGCTCGCTTCTCCGCCTTGTTTATTTTTCTTGGTCCGTGCCGCACCGGCACTGCGAGGAGCCAGTCCAGCAGCGGCCGGACTGGCCTACTACTGCTCGGCGCGCTTTCTCCGCTCCAGTCCCCCGGGGGGAGTAAGAACAAAGTAGACGCCTCGGACGTTCATTAGCCGAAGGTGGTCTCTGTCCCTTATCGCGACGCGACCATCTCTCGCCGTGTCTCGGGGTCAGCGGGACTCCTGCGGGGTCGTTGTACGCTCCGTGTGGCTTACTGCGCGCTCCGCTCACCGCCGAAGCTGAGCTGACAGCACGGTGGGAGCTGTACGCGCTTGCTGGACCGATCACTGGCTCATCCTTTCCGTCACCTGACTCCGCTTTCTACCGCGTGGGCATGGGAGTGTGATTACGTATACTGAAAGATCAACGTCAATAATAATAATAATAATAATGAATTCACAGGGTCTCTTCTTACGTTATCCCTGAGACGACTTGAAGGCGAAAGCCCAAGCGCCGGTGCATTAAAGACAGACGCATGATTTACTCGCAGAGTCATCCTTCCGAATGTGCTGAGTCATCATCTTAATCCGCTTAGTCATCCACTGAGTGGTCACGTGAACGTTTTGGTACCTTTCGTGTCGCGGACGTGTTTTCGCTGAAGGACTTGGAAGGTCGAACTGAGCGATGAGACATATAAGGCCTGCGCCTCAACAATAATAATGATAATAATCTTTCTTCAACCCTGGCACAGAGAAGCCACTGGCCCGTACCATCGTTTCCGCTGAAGTCTAGAAGCAGCCGACGCTGGCGAGCTAATGGGACCGATCAAGCAGCGTAAAAAAACAAAAATGCAAGTCATTGTGACTTTTCTGTTTATGATTGGTTCAGCGACGATAGAACACGTATACGGAGGCACGACGAACATCATGATGGTGCGCTCTTGATGCCATCTGATGGGTCCTATCAGCTCTTGCTTCATTGTCAGAAAGACGTCCCCGTCCCCTTGAAACGAAGTAGTATACAAAATCGTTTAATAAATATACCTGTTAAAAAAAAAGTGGATGGAATTGTTTCATTGAACATCGTAGCTTCTACCGCATTTGCACCTTCGGGGTGAGGCGATGAAAAAAGGTCGGGGTAGGGGGTCAGGTGACGAGAGGGAGGTCGCAAGGTTGGTCCGGCGAACGGGTATTGCTGCCATCGCACTGTCAGCCTAGAGGGGCGAGCGGCGGGTGAACACGGTCCTTCGACAATCCCCGTTCGTCGGCCCGCCAGCTCGTGTGTGGCCGCCGCGCCTCGACTTCCACCCATTGTGGAGCGTTGTCGGTCCACTTGTCTGCTACCGCCCCGGTGTCGCGTTCTCACCGGGTGTCGTCGACTCTCTCACCACCGGCCCCCTTGTCGTCCGCCCATTGTTGTGTACTCGCGCCCCTCTCGAGTGGCTTACACTTCCGGTGGACTTGTGCGGCACTTTTCCGCCTACCGGCATCTGCCCTCTGTTTTCCGGGCTCAGCAGTCGCGTAGACGTGCGAAAAGAAAAAAAAAAGAAAAAAAAGAGCCTCGTCGATGAAATGCAGTTTACAGTGTAGGGCTAATAGACCTCTTCCGAAATTCAGTGCCATCTGGTGGCTGAAATGGCGGTTTAACTTTTGCCCTACTAATGGCGGCAGTGAACCTGTATAGCCTGCAGTGTTTTATCGGGCACCGCCACTTTCGCGAGTCAACGACAAACGAGAACGTGCTCTTGACTATATAGAGTTCTTTCTCGATGATCTCTTTCACTGTCGATGGCCACAAAGATGCAACCAATCAGAACGAAGCGCCAACTCGGATAGACGCCTCGATAGAGTTCTATACATCAAGGGGCGCTTTGAAGTCGATTCTGTGCTACAACACAGATTGACTGGGCCCGAGTTATAGAAATGAAAGCTTACGCAGCTCTTTTCATTCCATGCTAACGTCTCGAATGTATAGGCCTCGAATCCTCAGCTTAGGAGTGTCTACAACTTGTCCCTTCATCAGCGAACTGAAGGCCGCCTATTACTACGGCACATGTGCCATTTTTCAGATGATGATGATCACAGTGGCCAGACTGAATTTCTGAAAGGGTCTATTATATGCTTGAAGTGACGGTTTTGGGAAGTTTGGCTCAGAAACTGTCGTTTTGAAGTACGAAACGATATTCGAAGTACCGAATTGGCACCATTGTGAAAACGCAGTTATCGAAATATGGTAGTTTTAAATTGGCTTACCAATCACAGTATGTAACGTGGACGGCAATACTACTTAATGTTTAGCTTTCTTTCTACATTCTACGCCGTCCGTCAGTTACGTGACTTTTTATTACGAGCAAATCATGACGCGGGGAAAAAAATGAACCAAAAGCCAAAAATGTAGTGATGACATATTCCAAACAAATTTACACGTAAAAAAAAAAAGCTAAGTTTTTTTTTTTTTTTTTTTGTGGACGAGTTACACGCAAGGTTAAGGTCGAAATTGTATAGTGGAAAGCTAGTATAGTCCGAGATTAGTGCGACTAAATAAGCTACGCTTCAGAGTAACGACACTTGGTCATGTTGTGGCTTAAAATCGTGATTGCCAGTTATCTGAAGCTTTATCTGAAATCACAGGAAACACTTTTCCGTGCTTCACGAATGTATAAACAGTTCGCGACAGAGCAGAGCTATATTGCATGAGCTTCCTAAGACCGAATCTAATGCTGGGGAAGTCGCGCATGTGAATAATGACGATCGGCAGTTGTGTCATGCTCTGCACAAGTCCCAAGATGGCGGCGCCCACAACAACATCGGGAACAGAGTGCCGATACTCTAAGCGTAGCTCATTTAGTGGCTCTAGTCCGAGTAAATCAAATAAACTATAGACACCATAAAAAAAACACGGATGTTAGCGTGGAATTACTGTTTGTAATGACTAAAGTGAGTTTGTTTCTTAGAGCACAGATTCTCAAAACGAGTTCAGAGTTTGGACGCGCCGCAACTCGCACGCAGCTTCGACCCGTATACTTTGTTTTGATTGATGACGTCACCGCATGCAAAGAAGCCAAGTTCGTTTTTTTAAGCTTTCGAGATCCCTTGGCGATCCGGCGTTAAACCTTTCGCAACCCTCCACCCCCACCCCCTTGGGGGTCGTGGACCAGCAGTCTCGAAAACACTGCGGTATCGTATTACACGCCGTTATAAAAGTTTTGCCCCCGATACGCCGGTGAACGATGATTTCTACCGGTCAATAGCACCCGATAGGCTGTATAACACCGGAGCATTCTATAGTTCGACCGTGCGTATATCTGTGCACGATTCGTAAGCGAGGTGCTATATAATTTTCCGAAAGGCTGCGCGTTGCAGTGCACGCGTTTGACGGGGTCTGTTCGAGTTACGCTTTGCGCGAGTGTTGCGGCCCTCTATACTGGCGCTCGGACGGGTTATGATGCTCGCGGCAGATATTACATTATACGTTTGGAAATGTAAGCGCGACCTCAATTTATCCGAACAACCCAGCGGGTGTTCGTTCACTTTATAAAGGCCGGCTTTTTGTTCCGGCATATACGCCGACGCTATAATTGGTGGCTATCGGTGAAATTCTCCCTTTTGCTTAGTGTCAAAATGTCCTCAGCACACCTCATGCGCGAGCGCGCACCGGTCCTGTTTCGTATAATAACGGTAGTTGAAGGCGCTAACGTCGCGCGACGCAAACGTCCTTTAACAAAAAAACAAAAAAAAAGGACTAGCGTATTGTTGGGTTGTAATATCGCTGCAGCGTGTGTTTTTTTGTCTGAAAGCAGCCTCGCCTTGTCGGTCTCCATGTTTGCTGTTTGTTTGTTGTTGTTTCTTCTCGCAAGAATCGAGACGTTTGCGGCCTTATATACGATCACAGTTCGGCTGTACGACATATACTCCGTTCCACACCAAGTCCGACCGTGGCCAACGGTGTGTTATACGATCGTATGGAGGTCGATCGAGCAGCTCTAAAATTACATCGTCGTGGCGATCGTCGCCTTTGTGCGTTGGGTTGGTATCACCGTCCAAATCAATCACCCACAGTGAATGCAGAATGTATCTTCCGCTTTTTTTTCTTTCTTTTGTGATTGGTTTAGTCTGCGGTGATGGCAAACGTACAAAGACGATCGAGGGCCGGGACGATATGCTCTTTTGGCGCTGTATATGATTGGCTCCGTCGGATATCGTAGGTTTCGGCTCCGGTCGAACTTAATTCTAATGAGAGAATAGGGAGTTTTAGGGACCCGTTTTAGAAGAACACATATGGTATGACAGGCCCTCCGGTACGAACAGCGCATGCGCTACAGGAGAAGACTGCTCATAGGCGCAGTTCGTACCGTATCGGATGTGCAAAACCGGTTCCCTAAAGCTCCCTAATAATTCGTATCGCTCAGCCACGCTGCTTTGACGACGCGAGCGTGCTCTCTGACCGCCAGCCAACGCTATATCTGCCAGTCGGTTACATGTCAAACCCAAAATGTCCGAACCAGCCTTACTTGCCCCCTGCGCACTTCGCCGTAACTTTTTTTTTTTTTTAACGTGGAACGTGTTTTTGGTTAGTTGCTCCGCATTTTGTGAAGCCGCATTTCGTGAAGCCGGGGCCTGTGAAGTCACGTGACTTCAGTTTCCCCGCTAGATTTAGCGGGAAAATCGACCCCACGTGGCCTATGCACCAACTCAGTTTCCACGCTAAATTAAGCGGGAAAAAATGACGTCACGTGACTTCGCGTCGCGTGACCTGTACACAAATTCAGTTTCCCCGCTAGATTTAGCGGGGAAAATAATGTCACGCGACCTCGTGTTCCGTGACCTACACACAAATTCAGTTTCACCGCTAAATTTAGCGGGGAAAAACTATTTTTTCCCCGGAATTGGCCGATATATGTTTCATCGACAGTCGACACGCGTCGGGTGAAGCTGAGCAACGCTGCAGACAGCGTT
This sequence comes from Ixodes ricinus, assembly GCA_037355805.1. Taxonomy (NCBI): domain Eukaryota; kingdom Metazoa; phylum Arthropoda; class Arachnida; order Ixodida; family Ixodidae; genus Ixodes; species Ixodes ricinus. Next base: position 78,327 of record JAZHYW010014524.1, on the reverse strand, counting down.
AGGCAGAAGCGGAAGTCACTAAGGAGGCGACTGGTATAGATCCAGATTCCACTGTTGATCACCCGATAAAAAGGGCAACAGCCGTATAAAATCCAAACCCAATTAAGAACGACAGGGAAAAGCTTGGGTTGTCCCGCCTCTAGCGCGAGCTTTCTATAGCTTCGATAAAGCTTCGGCGTCCCGTGAACCCCGAGCGTGCAGTCAAAAGCACGGTGGAAGGCATCGAGAACGTGCATGGAGATATTCGGAAACTACGCCCCGCCGTTCTAAAATCCTGGCTTTTTTAAATCTTTTTTATCGTCAGTTGCGATCGACAAGTTCGATAGGGTGAAAGCATTGTGGCAGCTTGTAGTGGTTTAAACGAGCGCAGTCAAATCCTTCGGTCTTTCGTATCTCTTATTTCCATCGATAAAAGCAGAATCAATCCCAGTTGGTTGGCCCCATCGTGGACCGCCGGCCACAGCTATACCTTTCTGGTCGTTTTCGTCGCCGTGGGATAACGAGCCGGCGAAGAGCGCCGACGCTCGCTGACGTTGCATTTTGTTGCCTTCTGTCTTGACGGCGCGGACAGTCTTCACTCTATTGTTTCGACACCGCCTGGTGACACCCGAGTCCCACCGGACTTGCCGAAGCGAGCTGTCTTCGCTGCGCCGTCGACGATCGTTAGCGGAGTGATTGACGGGGGCAGCGACCCGCGTGTGACGTGCGCTCTTTTTCAGCGGGTGCGATGGAATTCAGGAAGCCGTGGGCGGGGTGGGAGAAGGCGCTGGTTTCGCTGGGCGTGTTCGAATAAATCGGCCGCCATATATGCGACCCGACAGGCCGCGAACTCAGCTCCCGCACCGTACGCAAATAGGAAAGGAAAAGACGCGAGGACGAGGACCTGCGAGACGCAACTTGAGGATAGAAAGTTGACGACAAGGGCGGACAAAACGCAAGTTGAGGATACAACATGATGACGGTGATAGACAAGAAACAGCTTGAAAACATTAGTTTTATGGTAAGAACGTACAAGACACGTCTTGAGGACAGAACTTGATGACAACGATGGATCAAGGCTCAACTTGAGGACAAAGCTCCATCGACTGGCACAACTTGAGGACAAAACCTGATGACAAGGCGAGACGAGACAGAACTTTAGAACACAACTTGATGACAAGAAGGGACAAGACAACTTGACGACAAGGTCGAACAAGACAACCAGAAGACTGAATTTGATGACATTGGCGGACAAGACATAACTCGTGGACCCAACTTGATGACAAGGACAGACTAGACATAGCTTGAGGAAAGGGCTGGATGACTAGGAGGGACTAGACTGAACTTGTACACAACTTGATGACAATGATCGGGACAAGACACAATCGAGGACAGTACTCGATGGCAAGGACGGACAAGTCACCTACTGCGAGCCGGCGCGGGTCACGGATGGGACACGCTGGGGGTTCTAATCTGGACACTCTGGCGAAAAAAAGTCGGCGAGGAATCAGGCGGCCGTGATTGGCCGTCGCCTCGCTGACCTTGGCGCCGTGCAATCACGGCAGTCGAAATCCTCGCCAACCTTTTGCGCCAAATGTTCAGATTAGAGCCCCTGCAAAGCGTCAGCGTTCCGCTGGGACTCTCACTAAATGAACCCAACTCCCAGTCGAACACTGACGCCGCATGCATGCGCAATGTCAATGCCCCGGGCTGGCCTGCGCAGTATGTGACGTGCAAAGTCAAGCACATCTAGGGGGTGTCACACCGCCCAGACGAAAAATGCAGTCACTGGGCATGTGGACGCGTGCACGGCCTCGAATATATTTTCCAGAACAGAGCTATTGCGCATGCTCAGAAAGATGTTCCACGGTCCGGTAGACGACAGCTTAAGAAACGTGGGGTGTGGCTTATTACGCTCTACCTCTCTTCGTGATTTGTTTTTCGGCCTCCTTATCGACTATTAAGCTCTCGGTGATTGCATAGCTCTCAGAAAGCGATTATTGGAATGGTCTCTATTGATTCTTCCAATGATCACTTTCTGTATAAATGACGCTGTATTTTGCTCCGATCATCTAGGCACGCGAGTCTCGCCTCCTCAAACTCACAATCACCTCAGTTTCCCCAATGAAAACTCACACCGACTCACGATCACGATTTATTCGAACCAGGGTCATTCACATGCACTCACCATCACGATTCAACACGAAACAGAAACTCACTCACGGTCATCACGCTCACACATCATCACGGTCGTACGACTCACGCTTCACGGTCGCCACACTGGTATCATCGCTGCCATCGCACTCACAGCTCGTTATGGTCATCACACATGTCATCACGGTCATCACATCTCAAGGTCATCACACTCACGAGTTCTCGAAACTCACACTTCACGAGCGCGCTCATGAGTTCTCAGTATACTCGCGCTTCCACTCACGCTCGTGAGTTCTCGGAACTTTCGCTCACACTCACACTCATTATTTTCCCAGAACTCGCGTTCACTCTCGCTCACACTCGTGAATTCTCAGAGCTCACGCTCACGAGTTCTCACAACTCACGCTCACACTCGTGAGTTCTCAAAACTCACGCACACACTCACAATTTTCGACACTCGCGGCCTCACTGACGCTCACCTGATGTCCGGGGATGAGTGTGAGTGAGCGCGAGTGACCGCACTCACGAGGGAAGAATGCCGAGGTATGGCAGTCGTCGTGCGTGTTACCACGTTGACGGGGATAAAACTTGGGCGGCGTTAGGAGTCCTACATACGGAGATACACCGAAGACACAGAGAGCCTTTCGGAGTCTCGCAACACCGGATTACGATAAGGATAAAGATAAGGTTTATTCGCGAATAAAAAATTAAGTCGAAACAGGAAGCCAGCAGACGTCCTCAAGCGAGCCTAGCGGCGGTTATAGACAGGCCCGTTGGTTTAGTATAAACTAGTTCAGATATATACGCGCTCGATAATTTAGGCTGGGCGTGTACGCAAAAAAAAAATAAAAATTCTTGTATTTTTTGTTTTGTGTGTACCTGCGTTGTGAACGGGACGACTGTAAAATGAGTCTGCGCGCCTTTCTGCAACGCGTTCTCTTCGCGAAAGGGGGGTCATAAATTGGACACGCCCCAAACTCGAAAGAGTGCTCCACAAACAATGCGTGAGCGAGAGGGGGCACGAACAATGCGTACGCGAAGAAAAAAAAATAATAATAGCAGAGAAAAAAAGAAGAACAAGCGTATAGATAGTATCGGGCTATTGAACCGTGGCAAAACAAATTAAAAGCGTTAAAAAAAAAGTCGTGTTTTGTTTTCTCGCCGTCGTCAATTAATGTCGACGGAAGAAAACGCGAGTGTTTTATATACTTGTTATCTGCCACGCATTGTGAAATACTTTATCATCATTTATTGCCTATAGATACAATCGAGAAAATTAACGGGCTCGTTTCTTTATTGTATTGGCTATCTCGCCCCTTTTAGCTTGCAAATTTCCTCGTCCATTCGTATCGCATTGGGCTTTGGTTTTTTTTATATGGTTAATTTTTACTCACCGCGTTTATGATGGCAGCAGAAAACGCTTCGGTTCTTGCATACGCCCGCTAATAAATTTTAATTAATTTGTAATTGTTATTGCTAGAGTGGGCATGCCACGCCATATTTTATACTTGGTTCAAGTGCCAGCGTACGCACTTTGTGTGCCGTATCTTGGCCAGGGAGACAGAAGCTGATTTCGTTCGGTACTTGTTTATGACGGGAGAAACGAATCCTTATAGTTTAATTGTCGTTATGTACAGTTTTTCGTTCCTTCCAATAATTGCTTTATCTAAGTGTCACGTGGGACAGTCAACGTGGACTATTTTCTTGCATAAACTTAGCCTGACTTAAAAATATAAAAATAAAGCAGTCTTAAAAGCTGGTTTTGGAGATACGTTTATAAAAACGGTACACGGGTATATGATCCTTTTTTCATAAGTCCATATAACGTCAGGTTAGATGGCGAATCAATAAGGAAAAGTTCGGATGCAGCTTTTCTTAATCGCGATCATGGGTTGGCAACCCCGAACTCGAAACGAGGGCGCGCAACAACAAAAAACAAAACAAAAAAACGAAGCGGCTTTCTTTAAATCTGAAGTGCAAGCTCTTCGGCGCGGTGGATATCCCTATCTGCGCTCTGCGCAGCCGAGGGGGCGGCGTCCAACCCATCCCTCAGGTATCCTCCTGGGTGGTAATTAAGATGGCCAGATTGGGGGGTCTCCCAATTCGTAACCGTCCACTTTTCCGCCTCCCCCCCCCCTCCTTCCTCCCCTCCCCTCCTGTCCCGTTACGTCGCATTCGCAGCTTAGACGTTTGGAAGAGGAGCAGCGGAGAAACGAGGCCCCAAAGTGAACTGTGACGTTAGTGGCGGCCTGATGCCCTAATTTCACGGGCAGACCTAACCGCAGTAGCGCTTAAGTACGGTTAGCAGTTACTGCCAGCTACACCATACAGTTTCTTGGGCGCCCTTAACCCCAGTTAAAGGGGCACTCGAGTGACTTTTGCAGAAGCTCGGTTTTGATGGTATATTGTTGGTTGGGCTTATTATAAAATTGACCGCTATAGATGGCGGACGTCGTGAACTCCCGGCGCTGGAAATACACGGGTACTATTTTCTCGGGGAGCGGGGCAATCCTTTGACCTACGAAAATAGTTAATGACGAGGAGATTCGGAACGTCACTGTTATTGATGTTCTTTTGGGCGCATTGTGCATTATATTTTGAAACGAAAACGTCATATCTTTGGGTGTATAGGAGACGTAATGCAGCAAATATTGTTTAAAAACGCTGTCTGGCGGCAAAAATGCTGTCTGGCGTCGCCGTCGGCGTAATCACGCGGTGCATTGTGGGACGTTTCCCATAATGCACCGCGCGGGAGGAGGAGGGGGAGGAGGAGGGAGGATGCAGGGAGAGGAGGAGGAGGAGGAGGAGGAGAAAGAAGAAGAGGGAGAGGAGGAGAAGAGGGGGAGGAGGCGAAGATCACGGGAGCAGTAGATGAGGAGGGAGGAGGGCAGGGCACGGATGAGGAGGAGGGGCATACCCTCCCTCCGTACCCTCCCTCCTCCTCCTCAAGAGCTGCGCTCTAATTCGGCATTACAGGGAGTTGTAAGCGTCTTCCATTTTTTCGCTTTACACCAGCTATACTGGCACTGTAGTGGGACCCGAGTATACTCGCACGCAACGTCACTGACCAAGAAACTCCTTTTGTTTGCGGTGCTGTAATTTCAGGGACAGAAGCGAGCGTTTTCTTTCAATCTGTTTTTCGTAAAACTTGATGACGTAAAAATGGGGTTGTGTGTATGTCTATACAACCTAGAACTTTGTCTGCCTCAACGGGAGACGAGTCTCCCAGCTGCAGATGAGCAATTTAGCGACTGCAGTACAACCGCTAGCCTGGCCCTTCAGCTGTGGGTGAAAAACGTGTACCCTATCTAACGGGCAGTAGATTGCGCCACCATGCTACTATGGTGAGGCTATATAACTTTACCAAAAAGATGGCCGACCGTGGCCGCATTCGCGAAGGGGTCAAACGCGATCCAGAAAATAGTCAAGATCAGTGTGGTCCACGAATTACAGTAACCGAATATCAATATGGACGCAGACGCGAAGGCAAGGTCTGAAGCTGAGCTATACAGCTGCGCCATCTTCCGAATGTCGTCGCATCTGCTACCAACGTGGCAGAGCTAGCTTGGCCTCTGAGCTCGTTTTTAGTGTTGCCAGCAGAGCCCCTCAGCGCCTCTGACCAAATGTATGAAAAGAAACACAAAATAACCTAGAAAAAAAAAAGTGTATTTTAATTTGGATTAGTTCAAATGTGCCTATTAATGATGAGTTCGACCAATTTTGAGGCAAACCAGTGACTATCGAAATTTCGCCGGAGCTTTTCTTTAACTAAATGTCGCTCGAAATAAGAGAAGAAAAAAAAAGCGCCACAGTAGAGAAACGTGTTTAACAATGAAAAACATGTTGACCTTGCAGCCACTCGCCAGCCAGCTAGTGGTTGTGGAGAGGAGTGCGACGGTCGTACAAAGCGCAAATTAGACCGGTCACATCGAACGAATTGTCGGCGGCAAGAAAGGTAGCCAGACGAGCACACGCTTCCAAGCAACGGTACTGCTGCGGACAGAATAAACTAGAACACGTCGTTGTAAACGAGCGCAGAGGACCACGTTAAAATGCCGGCACTCCAGTGTTTCCGAGACATATATAATGCATATCCCATTTACATTAGGCGTTACACACAGCGGGCTGAGAACTATCTCCACGATATCGGTGGTGGCGAGCAAAGCTAAATCCCATTCGGTTACTCCGTTTTAAAAGTGGCTTGAGTGGATGGGTGTAACTTCTTGCGGCTGAAAACTGAGCCTGTAAGTTTTAATCTCACAGGTCCGCTTGTCGAGTAAGTTTCGAACCCGTCTTTTTGCTTCATGCTGTTGTCAGTCTCCTTACGTCCTACATCCTTGTTTCATATCGCGGATGCGGAAATTCGAATGTTGGGATTACATTTAGTTCGCGCTATATCCGCTACGGGATAATATGCGGCACTGGTGGCGCCACCGTCGCTGCCGTGGCCAGGTGGCCTAGCGTCGCCCGCTGACCCAACGTTATGCTGACCGAACTCTCTCAATGGACGGATCTGAGGCGAACCGAGGCCCTAAGGCGAGCTAGTATGTATCACTCGACCTGTTACGGAGTGGCGTAATGGCTGCCCTTCTCGCGCAGCGGTGGCACTCCCTGGTCATTCACGCAGCCTCGGGGACGGACGGATGTAGGACTCGGTCGGGACTCCGTCTTCCTCCGTCGTGATTGAGTGAATTGGGCGTCTCCTGTAACGGGTCAGTTCGGTTATTCATTTATCGAGTCGCCTGGAAGAAATATCGCGGTCGAGGTTGACTGATTAAGTTACTCCGGGAGTCGTCGAGTGACTGCTATTGAAGGGAACGCGCTTGGTATATTTCTGGCTTCTTTTGTCCGCTCCAGGAGTAACTGATGCTACGACTCAACGGAAAGGATAAAATTCACAATGTGGTATAAAACATCAACAAGAAAAAGAGCGTATTTTTTTCCCCACATATCTGAGCCATTATTATGTATCGTATCGTCATTTTTAAAATTTTTTTTGCTACATTTTTTTTAAATAAGATTGTACTGGAGCCATGTCGACATCTAACAAAAATAGACTAAACAAAACAACGTTAGACCTTTCATATATCGACGAGTCTTCGATTCGCAGAATCAGAAAGGCACTGTAGCCCAAAAATGAAGGGAAATAATTTTTGGGCTTTAAGGCCGATCTCGTTGAAGGATACTTTTATTGAGGAGCATGTCTAAATCGAACGGATTTCCCATGTAAAGTATTACTGTGTGAATTTGCTCGAAAGGCGAATTCATACGGAACTACTGAAAAGCGACGAAATCGTTAATTTGCAGTTGGTGCGTTTCAATACAAAGAAAATAGCTGAGATAGGACAACCAAGTTACGTAAGACAGGGCTAGCACCTGTCCCGACTTACTTAAATGTACTCCTTGTCCTCTTAGTGCTATGTTATTTGTATTGAAATCATTAGACATTTATTTGCCTGCGCTTATATTGCGTAAATATAGGTAATTACTAATTACTCTAAGAAAAACACGACTGTATAAGCTTTTTTTTAATTTTTTGTAGTAGTTGGGCTATACTGTTTAAGAAATTGAACTTCGTTGTATTACACCGGAAGTTGGAACAGTCGCACCTCTGGTTCGACAGAGTTCGCGGCGTCCCTATATCGAATCCAGCCTACCCCGCACTCTACTAGAAAGAAGCTAGTAAAAATCTATCGCCACACCTAAATTCTTGAGCTGTGTACAGCCCTAGCTCAACAAGTAATGGTCACTAGTTTCTCGAGTCGGTAACCCTTACTGTCCCAACTACGGAAGTCTCGGTAACATATTAACGCGAAACGTTCTTTGGCTGGGTGTTCGGCTTTTCGTGAAGGCCAGATGAAAGCGTGGCCGCGAGGCTCGCCACTGATTGGTTGACGGACGTGGGAGAGGAGGAGTGAGGTGCTCGACGCTAATTGGTTTACGTGGAAATCACGTGATCAGAGGGGTAGGCGAGGAGGAGCTCGACCACCTGTGCGCACTGAGTGAGTGGAGCTCGATAGTATATAGAAGGCTCTGAAAGATCACCGGGTTAATCGGCCCGATTAGCCGTATTATGTCGCTTCATTCTATGAACAACTATCGAGTGTGCGCATGTGACGCGTTAAAACTATCTGACGAAGAGCGTCGTGAACGTCTGGCGTCTGCAGAAACTCGGAGTATCGCTAAATGTTCGTGATGGTATATAGAACGTTTCACGTATACGCGACACGATTATCTAGCAATTTGCCATAAATTTTCGATAAGCAGTATATATAGTAGCTTTCGATTAAGTACTAACTACTACGAGGTTTTTTTTTTTTTGTTTTTTCTTCTAAGAATACAGTCGACATCGCAACGGGTCGCGGCGAATCGAAGCTGCCCGGCGGCGTCTCGTACTCCTCGTTCGTCCTTCTTGCCGCCCAAACCGCCTCTGCCGATTAACTAACCCCGTTTCTCGGTTCGGGCGAACAGCTTCGGCGTCTGTTTATTAATGGCATTTTAGGACCGCCGCTATTATTAGCCACCGACTCCCGCTACTCTGCACCGCGCGCGCTCGTCCGCGTATGCTTACGAGAAATTCTCGCTGTACTCCCCTCCTCCTCCACGGCGAGCAAGGAACCTTTTTTTTTTTTTTTTGTTACTCGTATATTTTGATTTTGTTATCGCTGTTCGGCTGACTGCCCTACCTGCGGGCACTACGCGTGTTCGTCGTGTTGATTTAGCCCGTTTAACGGTGAATGAACTGTGCCGGGAGAAAGCGATTCATTTAACTGATTCTCTGACATTTTTTTTCCTTTGCTTTTTTCTTTTTGCTTTTTAGATAGAAGGCTAGGCTGTTTTGTTTTGTTGCCGTTTATTTTTTTGTTTTAAGCTGGTAGTGTTTCTTAATGAACTCCTCTTTGGGCGCCATTTCTGGTGCCTTATTGTTTCGATGAGGTCGGGCACTCCTTAAATTTTTTTGTTTTGCGATCTTTTTTTTTATTTCTTACCGTTTCCTTTTCGCTTCATTGTACGCTTCATTGCGGTTCTGATCGCCGTTGCGGTCTTGTGTTGTGCGGTCGCCGCGGCGGGCGCTTGCGTAGCAGCCTGTACAATGTGCTACTTTTTTTTTTTTGTGCGCGGAAACCTCCCCCTCCTCGAGTTCATTTGCAATTCCGAGTGCACGGAGTGTGGCCATCTTGATTTAGACGTGGCGTGTGAACGCGGACGTTGGAGTCGGTGTGCGTTTTCCGTTTTTGGCCCGCGTTAAACTCGGGCGGTTTGGTTATGGTCGCTGATTTGCCGCAAAATTGGCTCAACACACCTATAAACACGGCTGTACCAGTCCCCCCAAATATTGTGGGGAAAAAAATCGCGAAGTTATTGAATTTAGGAATTTTGTTCTCATCGTGTTTCTCAAACCGAGAGCCCCCCCCCCCCCCCCCCACTGGTAACACTGAAGTGCAAATACAGAAATGGTACAAAGTGGGCAGCAAACCACGTTCCCGACTGGTCACGCGATGTTTGAAGGTGGGAAAAGAATGCTCGGACTCTCATTCACTGAGAAGCACGAACAAACGCTCGACATACTCTGTTTAAGACTACTTGCGCGACCTGAAAGTCTTTGCCATTTGTAACGTCGCACCACTGGGAGCGCGCGGAAATTTGAATGTTGGTTTCGGCATCACCACCTACGTTTACGGTTTTCTCAATCGCAGTTTTGAATTTCGAGGTAATAAATAGGGTACAGTGTAGACTAAAGTCCGGGTATTCAGTAAATGCAATTTTTTGGGGGTAGCTGAACAAGTGGCCAAAATACCCTACCCCTTTACCGTTTCTTTTTTTTTTTGTATGTGTGTGTGTGACACACATGTTGCGTGTTTATAGTGCATTCTTACATGTGCCTTTACCCGGCTCCTTGCCGTCTCGAACTGCAGCGTGTTGTGTGTTGTCTCAAATACAGTGATGTCACTTCCCTGACGCGTTCTGGGCATGCGGAGTAGCTCTCTTCTGCCATATATCAGGCGCCGCGCATGCGTACCCGGGGTAGAGTGACTCGACATTTTTCGCCTGGGTGGCGGGCATTGGAAAGACGTGCCACAAACTAAGTCTAAAACTGACACCTGCTAAATACCGTATAGAGTTGGCGTAGAGCGTAACAAGTGAATTGTTTTTTTTTCCTCGCGTTATACATACTGGCGTGTTGATCATGCGATGAGCATATTGAAGTGCGCGAAGACAAATGAAAAACAAACCAGTTTAAATCGTCGTTCTTCCTCGGTGACCCTTAGAAAAAGTGGAACCGATTTCCTTCGGCGGTTTTAGCAATTGCAGAATGATGCGTTTGTTGTTCGGTTGTGAGGATCTCATTGGGAATTCTATCATCAATTGTGTGCTGTTTTATTTGATTCGTGCCCCCGCCCCCCAAACTCACACACACACACATACACACACTGTAACAAAGCCATCCAGTCACTGTGAGCGACATAATAGAAAAAAAGAAAACAAAGAGTACGCGAGTTCTCATACCAAGTCAGCCACTGATTGATGATGAAATGTGAAATTTTTGGGAAAAGATGGAATTTTTTTCCTTAAGTCCCAGGTCTTTATCCCCTTGCTGTTAGTGTTTTTTAACGAGTCACCACTGGATTTCTTTTACGCCAAAGTCTCACTAGAGCGACAAACAAAAACAACCGACACGGATAGGCCTCCAACACATGCAGCATGCTCGCGATGGTACGTTTGGCAGGCGTTTAGTCGTTCGGTGTTCCTGAAGTAAGCACGAGTGATTGCAAGCCTGCCAAAGATACCCTCGCGTGCATGATGCTCGTGTTTGAGCATAGCCTCCTTTATTCTACAAAGCCTGTCAAATCGCGAAAGACTGCGATTTGAGGCTTGTCGCTGTCGTTTGTTTCCGTTCGTCGCTCTGGTGGAACTCGGGCATTAGTAAACATATTTTTTCTTGTTGTGTTGTCCTTCCTTTTTCTCCAGTCTCGGAGTTTTGTCTTAAGATATTCTCTCTCTCTCTCTCTCTCTTTCTCTCTGTTCACTTAAGCACACTATGTATTAGGCGCTTGTGGATGCAGCCGACAGATGGGAAACACATCTGCTTTCAAACACGGCTGTATACTGTCGAGGGATCCCCCGGTTCAACGACTCGTACGGCTTGCAGCGAGATCCGCAAAACGATTCTATTGTTGAGCGCAGACGTCGGTTGAAGTCAGACGTCTTGACACCCGACTCGCGTGGGCTGTTATTAGCCACGAAAGAAATGACCAGATGTACTCATCACTCTGCAGGCGGTTGACGACCGCGCGTCGTTTCGATTGGCCCTGTGGAGCGCAGACGTTGGGAGTGCGCCGTCTCAACGTCGGCCTGAAGCCTCGGACGGCTGCAGTTCCGGTTCGGCTTCAAAGTACACTTGACCTCGAAGTCTGACTTTTTTTTGTGTGTGTGTGTTTAGTCGATTTGCGCTTCAAGTTGGACTTAGTTTTCGTTCACCTTAACCTTCAATATAACGGGTTTCTTGAAGGTCATGATCCGCTTCACCCTCAAGATAAATCGCTCCATCCAAAAAGCTCATTTGTGTTTCTTGAGAATCTGTAATCCTCTTTTAGGTAACAGTCGAATTGTGTCCAAACCAAGACATGCGTTGTTTTCTACTACCAGCTGTACGCCTGGGAACCCTTCAAGGCCGACCTGCAGAATCGTCTTCTGCCGGGCAGAAAATCGATTCCCTGTTTTCTTCTCTCCATTCCGTCTCGCTGCCTTCTCTCCTCCTCTCCCCACAGGAGCGGGTTTCTGAGCTACTCCCCGCAGAAAGGAGGTGGGTCTCCTGCTTTATCGGAATGGAAAGGAGGAATTGAGAGAGCTGAGTTTCTTCCTTTTGGCTGCTCGTCGGCCTTTAACAGTAGTTAAGTTTGACCTCAGTCACACTTAACTCCCCTCCACTACTTGTTTCGAATCTGCATCGCACCCTCGTGCATTCGTACATCCCTACTGCGTGATACACTGCGTTGAAGACCCCGGGCTAGGAGTGCTACTGCGCTGGCTAAATTTCTCATCTACAGCGTGAGCCAGTGACGCTATACAGGGTCAGACCGACCTCACAATGTCTACACAACTGACGTCAGATTTTCCCTGCTTTTGGCTGGACTAACCAAGGTTTGGCCTGGCATGCATGTTGACGAACCCTAGACTTAAAGTTATTCCGCAGACTTTCCCATTCTGGCGCCCTCCTTCGCAATGTACTTAAGCAGCGGGGAGAGTAACATTTGCAAAGCACAACTCGCGCGCGTGTGAAATGTCGAAATTGCTACGCGTAAGAATCGCAGGTTTTATGCGTGCACTGCAGATGCACTGTGCTTTCAGCTTAATCCAACAAAATGCGTATCTCACGAACAATGTACGATGCATTTTTCCCCCACTGCGGAAATATTGATTGATTCGATTGACTGAAAACATGCATTCTGCACGCCGATGTGGTTTCTTGTCTATCGGTTAATTGTGCGCCCTGAGACGAGGGGATGGGGGTTTGTGCGATTGATAAGGTTGGATGAATGACTGAATGAGTCGGGTGAATGAGTGATATAAGCGCCGTCAATAACTGACGGCGCTGATTTTAAAATGGCAATTACAGTTTTAAAATAATGTTCCTTAGCGATGTTTGCGCTTTTGTTTTTGTCTGGTTCGCGTATTTCGTTTTGCGCCTTGTCATGTTTATATTGTTTTTTTGTTTTTGCTTTTAGTCTCTTGTATTCACTAGCGGCCGTATACGTGTGTGCGTGGCTGCTGAACGCGTGCTGACGGCGGGCTCCCGCAGTTCTTCTGCAACGTGCATTCCGCATCATCAAGATTGCCGGTCTTAGCAGGCTATTAATATGAACTCGTTCTGAGCATGCGCTCTGAAACATCGCGCCTCAACTATGGCCTCCAGTGAATACCCCTATTGATATATTTCTTGTCTCGTTGATTAACGTTAACGTATTTTTGCCTCGTTTAGCGTTGTGTTCTCGAATAACTAACCTAATCCCTTCGGGCTCTGAGGGTAAATAAACGAAATGACGCTATTAGACGAATGATTAAATCCCAAACTTCCTGATGGACTCCACCGGGCAATCCAGGATCGCCTTTTGCCGTTGTTTGTTGTTCGCGTCTCGGGTGAGCCCAGGCCTGTCGTCGGTTTGTCTTGGGCGCGGGTATACCTGCTCCCAGGCCGTATTCCGGTGTTCTTCGAGGCACGCCCGTAACAAGTGCCTGAGGGTTGCCGCCTTATCTATTGGGCATGTCTCGCAGACTGATTCTTCAAATTTTCAGTTGTCCGAAGGCTGCTAGTTTGGCCGGTGTTACTGCTGTGCCTGTTCTAATTCTCCCGGAGTCGGACGTGCTTTCCCATCTCCCTCCCGTATTTCCTCGCTAACGGGTATTCGTCGGTCGGTATACGAGTCCCTGTCCGGCTACTTCGGCCTTCTCCACGGGGCCTTCCGCTTCTTCTTTGGCATCACGAGTGGTTGGGGGCCTGTCGCGGAGCTGTTGTTATTTGTGGCCTCCGCTGGGGCCCGGTGAGCCCACGATCGTTCCCGGGAATTTCTGCGGCTCCCGGAATCCACTCTAAGAGACGCAACAATGCTCTTCGCTCGTAGGTCTCTGGCGATCGTTTTTTTTTTTTTTCATTTTCTTGTTATACATTTGCTTCAATGGTAGCGGTTAGTGGTCCGGACCGTACCAGACGCTCAACTTTCAGAGAGCTTGCCGTCACCTGCTTCAAAAGTGTACACGAGCGATTTTCGGACATTTTCGGTATCTTGAACCTTTTCTGGAAAATCAATGAACGGGGAGATATGATCGCGTGTTTCTATTCAGAACCATACTCGGGATTTATCGGCTGTTCTTTTCTCTATTTTGTTAATGCCTTATACTATATATATCTATATATATATATATATATATATATATATATATATATATATATATAATATGGGAAACACATGCGGTCAGTGGCCTGGAAACATGTAAAACCTTTTCCGAGAAATGAAAAAGAAAAGAAAAACGTTCGCACATGTGTTTGCCGCAGCTGGACCATATATCTTCAGTTCCATTCAGCATTCAGCCGGCAGTGCTGGCGTCGCCTTCCACTAATCCTATAGCGCTGCGAGTAGGGTGATCACCTTCCTGCTAGCGAAATGCGGGACACGCGGGGCAGGGGGGGGGGGGGGTAGAGGAAATTTATGAACACGCACACCACGAACCGAGGCTCTTTCAACACACCACATTTAATACCCTGTGCTGTTTATACACCTCCAAATAGTATTGTAGCAATTAAGCTAAAATAATTTTCACTCTCAGTAGTATATATATATATATATATATTATGCCAAGTTTAGTTGTTATTAAATGTGTCAAAGTTGAAAGCATAGAAAACAACTGCAGCAGAACTCAATGCGTCAAATGAGGTTAAGAAACAGTACATCTTTTTCGGGTTATTATTTCCTGTCAACGCTTACTTTTATCAACATGGTCCTACACAACTTTTTAACATTGTCTTTTTCGACCCTTGTAAGTTGCGGGCTTTCTGCCTCGTGTGGGTCATCACTAAAAAAAAAAAAAGATCCGTAGCAACTTTTTTTGCATTGACACAACTGTATGGAAATAATTACAATAATTTATATTTAAACTTTTGACGAGCAATTTTTTCTTACAATATTTTGCCACCAAGGGGAGAGGCACAACCGCGCATGCGCGTCGGTTCTCCTGCAAGAACGACGGTCGTTTCCCGCAATGCTTGAATAGAAAATGGCGTACCATTTCGATTCACACGATTGACAGCGACCTCCGTGCTTCCCCGTGTCCCATTCTTCGGCAGCACCATGAGTTGCGGAGTGAATTCTACGACAGTGAGAAATGTGGGACATTTTGAAGATTTGGGAATTTCTCGCGGGACGCGGGACACGAGCCCGCAATGCGGGACAGCCCCGCGAGTCGCGGGACGGGTGGTCACCCTAGCTGCGAGGGTCAGGTAACCCGGTTCTGACGTACACACTGCGCGGCACTGTTAGCGCGAACACGATATCCGCGCTTATTTTTATTTTATGCGTGTGTTTACTTCGTAGCAGCGTTGGCGTGCTTGACCTAATAATTACGCATAATGAGCCATGCCCCCTGGTTTCTTAAGCTGTCAGCGCCATATCTAGTGATAACGGCTTCACTTGGCGGCCATTGTGCCGATCTGGAAAAGGGTTCCTTCCTGCGACACTGTCTCGAGCGGCCTCGTTTGACCGACTTGCCTCGCCAACAAGGTCGTCGGAGCTCTGCTGATCCTGCATCTCCATTCTTGCCTCCTCATTGTCCGCTGTGATGTCATTACGCGGATGCTAATTGGCGCCGCTTTGATACAAGACGTCCTCTCGGACCGTCTTCATTATGTCCCTGCGGCGTCCCTTATATCCGTCTCTCCCTTTGCCTTCCGTGGTCGAGTCCCACCGTCTATGTTTAGTCGCACAAGGCGGGAAGGTCGGACCCGTTTTGGGGCCAAGGACTAAGAGATCTGTCTCCATCGTGGTTGCGCTTGTTCGGCTCGGCAGGACGGGACGCGGTTATCCGGGCCATCGACCAGCCTTGAAAACTATACACTAGAGGGACTTCTCCGCGTGATTTTTTGTAATGATTTTGTTTCGAGCTCGAGAATATTGGACTGTAGTCGCTAGCTGGATGAGAACGCCAGGGGTCGGTCTTTCGATTGTCCCGCCTTCTCGCGCGAGCTTGGTGCCTTCGTCAACGCTTCAGCGTCGATTGTGGCATAGCCTCCTATATACTGACAAAGCCTGGCAGATCGCCACGAGAAGCGGCCGCCGAAATGGAAAAGGTGGGAGCGGCAGACAACGGATGAGAGGAGAGCCACGTGACTGGCGCCCCGCTGCGGCGAGACGCCGAAACACACTTTTCCCGAGCGAACAAGTGTGTTTCGGGTCCTCGACGCTGCAAAATGTGCGCGCTGACGTCCAGGTTCCCCGAGAAATGGCTCTTTGATGCTCTGTGCTACCAGATCCTCGCGCTCCAAATCTGCGACCGGGCACTCTATGGCTCCGTCGTCGAACTGCCAGGCTTTGTGAGTATAGAGGAGGATACGGTATAGCATATCCTCACAGAAACTCCAGAAAGCGGACGAACGTCGTGAGGTCGTGTTTTTGCTCTACCTGGTTGGCCCCATTGGCGCAGGCTACACCCTGAGAAGGTTGTGTGAATAAGTGGTTCGAATCCAGACATGTGTACACGTCACACACACACACACACACAGCACGCACGCACGCACCACACACACACCACACACACACACCACACGCACACACACACACACACACACACGCACACACACGCACACACACTACACACAGCACGCACGCACACACACACACACACACACACACACACACACGCACACGCACACACACACACACAGAACCACAAGATAGAAACTGAAACCTTTACTAGTTACTCGCTCAAAAACTATATCTAAATACTTTGCTCGTGAGCGATTTTCGAAAAGGAACTCGTTACTTTACCTCAAAAGCAACTACCGTATTTTCCGGGCCATAGTCCGCGGACTGTACATGTTTAAAAGTTGAAATTTCAGGCCGTAGCGCACTATACAGGAATTTTTGTTTTTCAAGATCGCTCATTATGACGAGACTTGAGGATTTTTTTTTGTTTTTACGAAAGAGTATGTTAATGAGGATTTATGTATAATACAAGGTTATTTGTGAGCTAAGAAAGCAGACATTTGTCAAGGTGTGCCGTGTATGAGAAGATTTTCGTGTTGAATAAGCACGAGGTGCACAGCGTGTGGACTATGCACCGGGTGCGGACTATCTAAGCAAACACTTATTTTTGACCCCAAATTTGCCGCTGCGGAAAATACGGTAGTTACTTTTCTCGTTACTTTGACGACCCACAACTGCTTTTGCTCCATGGCTTATTGTTTTATTTTCAGTAGTCGTTGCACTTAAACAGTAGCTGCCTCTCGAAGTTTTCATGAGTTATGTTTCCCCGCTTCCTTGACAATACATCTCCGGCGACGCTGAAAAATCGTTCTACTGACGCGCTCGAAGGAACGGCAGTGTTGTCCTTCAGCGAGAGCTCGTGAATCTTCGGGAACCGAACCTTGTGGACAGCGGGTACCCGTTCGGCACAAGGAGAAACCGTGAAAGCCTCAAAAAATAACCAACAGTTGTTTCGTTCTGGTGGTTCGCCCCCTCGACGTCTCCTGGATTATGCCATAGTCCGGGATGCACCCATCTCTTTTGTTCTTTCTGCTTCTCAGAGTTCCTTGTTGACAATGGGTTATGTGCCTTCCCGTGTTGACCATACTCCGGGTTTACATGCGGTCTGTACACCACAGTTCAACCAACGAACCTTATTGTGTTCGCTGGTTGAGGGACATTCCCAGCTGTAGAGTTCGACTGACGTGTTCAGCGATAAACGTTGCTATGTTGTCATATTGTTTAATTGGGTTTCGGGTTGCCCATCTGCCTTTGTCGCAATAGAAGCACACTCAGGTTAGAATTAAAACGAGGCTGTTTGTACTGTTTCGAACACGTTACTCCTCGAAAGGAACGAAATACTGTTACTCATTACATGTCCTTAAAAGTAAGTAAATACGGTTCCTTTTCTAAGAAGTAACTAAATACGCAATCGTTAGCGAAAAAAAAGTTACTAGGTAGAAGTGACTCGTTACTAGTACCGCGTGACGTACATGCATGTTAGAATCGAATAGCGTTGCATCATTCATAGCTTTCGCAGTGTAAGGAAAACCCGCGACATACCAGCTCTCTTTTTTTACGGTGTAGAAGCTGAGGTTTACGCTGCGCTGTTAGAGCAGTATTCGCACGCCCCTATAGAGCTTCGACTTCTTGTTAAAGGAAGTGCATCCTAAAGCCGGGCGTCGCACTGCTTATACGTCAAGACAGACTGCAAGCAGGAGTGACCGCAACATCCGTGGTTCGAATGCAGTGTGCCAAGTTTTCTCCTCGAACTCACTGCCACGCGGCATTCGAAGCCCGTGAATCTCGCGGTGACTCGCCTTCGAATCTTTATACAGACTGTCTTTTGTATGATGTGGAAGCAGTGTGACCCCGGCCTAAAGCGCTCCAGTGCAATATATATCCAATCCTGTCCACGTTCCTCGAAAGAAACTAAAACAAATTGATTACGATTACAATGACTATCGGTTAAAATGATTCAATTTCGATTACTCGAAAGGAAATGTAATTGGGCGTTACTTGAAAAAGTGGACTGTTACTTTTCCGATTACTTCAAAATTTTAAAAGTACAGATATTTCTTTTTTTTTCTGCCGGTATGAAAACGGGTCTTTCGTATGCTGTCCCATTTATTGGATTAGAATCCCATCCATCAATTTTGGGAAACTTTCCTCGTGACGGAGACTCTGTTCGAGGATTCCTCGGTATAGGGAACTTGTAGAAGCAAAGGACGTGTCATTAGAAAGGGAGGGAACAAAATTGTAATAGCTTACGAGTAATGTTAGTGCTTCAAAGAGTACTCGGCATTTCGCTTGCGGTTACTGACTTAAAAAAAAAAAACGAATCGAATCATCACAAAATTACTCGAAGAAAGAGAAATCGATTACAAGTAATTTGATTACTCGTAATGAGTACGCGTACGAGTCTGAATATATATATCCATGTATAACGTTTTTGGTGTGCTCGGGCGAACTGGTCACCTGCGTTGAGTGCGGTCGTCACCGGGCACTATAGTGTAACTACGTTGGCGAGAAGCGACATCCGCGGAGTATAGACATCATATCATCACTAGTCCTGCGTGTGTCGCTTCGGCGCAGCGCAGCCGCGTGCTGAGGTGAAACGCCCTCCTCACGAGCGGGATACTGTGCGTGTGCAAGCGTGGCGGGTACTGAGAATTTGAAATAACTCGGTGTCTCGTGGTAAACACGGGACCCCAGGTAGCTAGCTGTCTGTGAGTCTCCCCGCACGATGCTCCTTGGCCCGATTGCCTTCCTAATCGCCCTGTCGCCAAAGAAAAAAAAAAAAAGGAAAACCACGTTTAAAGAAAAAAAAGATAGAAGGAACGCGTCAGTTTTCCATTTGGTAGTTTTTTTTTCAATATACAAAATTATTGCTGCATTTTTTTTTTCGTAGGAATAAAACTAGCAAGCTGCGTCAAACTTCGGTACCTTTAAACTCATCTTGTGCCTCACTGGACAAGCATATTAATCGAGGGAAAACACTTATTGCGCAAGCGCGTCTCGCCCCGCGCGTCTATAGTCGCCCTCATCGATGGGGAAATCAGTTTCCTGTTTAATATATGCGGACCCCTGGATTGTTTTTTTCTTTTCTTCCCCTTGCTCGACTTCATCGGTGGTGGGGGTCCAGTTTACGATTGAAAAAAAAAATGACGTGCAGCGCACGGCCCGTAGGCCGTAAGGCTCTGCTCGCCGTCGCTTGACCCGTGCCGGCCGATTCGCCCCGCGTCGTGAGCTCCGATTTACTCGTTTGTTTAGCCCCGTTTTTTGCTCGCTCGGCGCGCGAGGCATGCATTCTTCCGATGTTTGTCGGCGTCAGAATATCGGAGCCCATTCCTTCGCTTCTTTTTCTCCGCCAGTCTTGCCGGAAACGTGAAACGACAATACGATCCTTACCCGGAGACGTTACCCAAGTACCGCAGGTTTGTTGTAAATGCGATAGCATTTAATATAAATCACACCAACGAGACGCATGAGAAAGCAGCGTTCGCCTAGAAAAGAGAAGCAAGGTGTGCTCCTACTGTCGACCAAGGGCTGATTGAGGGAACAAAGTTCGTTTCAATTCAATCAACAAAATATGACCTTCATTAAAAAAAAAAAAAGTTTACAGCGAAGCACAACCGAAACAGCCAGTTTTAACGGTCCTTTTCTCACAAACTATGGCCTCTCGTAACGTTTCCGGCGTGGTAGATTAGGATATCCTCCGAGGCACTACTACAAATTCGAAATTCCTGCTTACGCATTATGAATAAAGCTAGAAAAATATAAAAACGTGCAATTCGCATTCGTAAACTGCCAAAAAAAGAAATATCCCAAAAGCAAAAAAAAAAAAAACAGGAACGGCCAGTAGAGTTAAAAAAAAATAACAGCAGCAGCAAAAAACGCCTATTTCCTCTATTTTTGTGGCAAAGTCGGTGATAACGCGGAATGTGGTACAGCGTCCAGCTAGATGACATATATAGTAGCGCCGCGGTTTCTGGCGCCGCGGGCCGGCACAAGATCTCCAGGACCCGAGACATACCGGAACGGAGAAGATGAAAGAGTCGCGCAGCGCTGCGAGCGTCCTGGCGGACGGCCTTATCCAGAACCATAGCCTCCTCTATACTCACAAAGCCTGGCAGTTCGACGACGGAGCCATAGCAGTGCCCGGTCGCAGATTTGGAGCGCGAGGATCTGGTAGCACAGAGCATCAAAGAGCCATTTCTCGGGGAACCTGCATGTCAGCGCACAGCCTTTCCAGCGGCGAGGACCCGAAACACACTTGTTCGCTCGGAAGAAGTGTGTTTCGGCGTGTCGCCGCAGCGGGGCGCCAGCCACGTGCCTCTCCCGATCCGATCGTCTCCTGAGGATCAATTGAGGCAAATGGATGGGGAGCAATGGGCACGAAAGGTTTTCAGCTTTTTATACATGAGGAGTATAGACACAAAGTGGAGACAGCGCACTAGGAAATTAAGAGGAAAGTTTTTAGGTTATAGTGGGGTTACGGAAGAGCAGGTCTCCGTTAAGAAGAGAAAGTTAAGGCCACAGAAAGAGATCGGTGGCTAGAGGGAATGCAGACAAAGAGGGCTCTGGAAAGCTATAGATTAAACAAAAACAGTTATTGCCAAAGAAAGCATTTATGATAATTCTAGGGAAGCTCATTGTTGTTTGAGGCAAGGACAGGTGTTTTGCGAACCAGAACATACAGAGCGAAGTACCAGGAAATGGATACAGTGTGCGCTGCTTGTGGAGAGGTGGACGAGACGGCTGAGCACTTGATACTCTACTGTAAAGGGCTTCACCCTATGCCTACCGAAGACAACATAGATTTAATAAAGTCATTGGGTTTTAGAGACAGCGAAGGAAAAGTGGATTACAAGACAGTAGAGATTACCAAGCAAAGATTAAGTGAATGGTGGCAGAAAGCACGAGAAAACTAGGTATTTTCTTATTAACTGATGGCAAGGGGGTTTTATAGCCTCACTTTCTGTTCGGTGCGGAGTGAATATAGTTTTCTACATTTACAATATTCTAAGCTTAAATGGTAAGACAAATTGGCTAGGTGGCGTAAGCTACCGCCCGATCCAAAGGGCTCAGCCGTATTCATCCATCCATCCATCCATACCCTCATCCGTTGCCTTCCGCTCCACCTTTTCCATTTCGGCGGCCGCTTCTCGTGGCGATCTGCCAGGCTTTGTCAGTATAGGGAGTATTCACTGGCGGCCATAGCTGTGTGCGCGAATGCTGAGCGCGTGCTGATGGCGAGCTTCCACAGTTCTTTTGCAACGTGCATTCCGCACCATCAAAAGTGCCGGTCTTAGCAGCCTATTGATGTGAGCTCGTTCTGAGCATGCGCTCTAAACAGCGCCCACAAATATGGCGTCTAGTGAATACTCCCTATAGATGAGGCTATGCCAGAACTCTCTTCTTTAGCGCGTGCTTATAGACCTTTTCAGCAAGGGCGCCGCCATCTTGAATTGTCGGCACTTCCAGCATGGGCGAAAACATTGTTTTGCCGTCGCCACGCCAATAGAAGGCATTTAGGACATAAACGTAACCGTCACACATTCTTGTTGTGCCTCCCCTCTATTTTTTTACTATTTGCAGGTTGAAACGTTTCGATATCTTTTCGTTGCCCATACCGGATATGCCTACTTGGCGGTCGGGGGCGAGAGTATGCGGAAAAGGTCTATAGCCTGCGCTCTCCGTCAAAGCTACAAGCGCGAGCTTACAGTCCGCGCTAGGCTTTGAGACGTGCATTTTTAGCGCGAGCGCTCGTTCTGCGGAAGAACGCTTCTTCGAAGCAGCGAGCTCGTGCTCTCGTGATGTTGACATTGGCGGAGTGTAGGTAGGCACAAACGGAGGGAAAGAGGGAGATGGAGAGCACACGGCGATGTCAGAGGCTACAGTTATTATACGGTACGCTAGAGGTTCAACTGGCGCGCTAGTGTCTATGCGACTTCCGTGACGCAAATTGAAGCAGACAGCAACCAGTCTACTTTTGCGGTGCTCCTGTGCATGTCCATAGGAAACCTCGCGTGCATTCTGTCTCTTCGCCGGAAAGTAGCTTGGATCACTTTTGTTCTTTCGGTAGTACCGAATAGTATGTACGTGTATCGTCAGCGTAAAAGTGTAATTGCTTTAGTTAGCGCATTTTTCTTTATCAGGGAACGATGTTTAACTCCGCTGTATTTAAGGCTTAAACCTCTGTTCCGTAGCAGGTGTGTAAAAACGAACAGCGAATCTAAGTAACGATCGTAAGGAATGCAGAGTGTATTTAAGCTTCGCCGGCATTCCGGTGACGCTTATACGTTGCTAATATGCCAGTCCTGTCACTATATGAAAATGATCCCGTCGTGCATCTTTACGATCGAGCGGTTAAAAAACATTCGAAACGTAAAAAATAATAAAAAATATGTAGGCTGTGAAAGGCGTTTTTTTATTTTTATTTCCTATGCAAGGCAGCTTTTCATCGGGAACCCGTTCTCTGGCTTCTCACTATTTTCAAAGATTTCGAGCGTGCGGGTGATGTTTTAAACGCAGAACGAGCATCCTCGCACGCATGCATGAGCAGCGAGAATACTTAGAGCATTACGTATGTAATTGTCGCAAATCCGACTATATTACTTGGCCTTCAATTTATGTTGATCGTCTACATGCACAGAGAGCTACGGATCCAGTGTTAGTGCGTAGTTTTTACCGTCTCGGTTTTATTAGATGCCCTTCGTTGGTTCGGCACGTATAATCCCCCGTGCAGAAAAGCGCCGACGCCGTGTTCGCGCTAACAGAGTCCGACAGTGCACATAAATGCACGTATGAAGCTGTCTTATAGATCACTGTGTTTCATGCAATGATTGTGGAAGAAAAACCCTGTAACCGATCAATATTTTCATGGTTGGAATGATTAGCAGGCAGACGCGAGGCTAGCCGCCTTTGTGTCTACTCACGGTTCGAATCCGGTCGAACGCCGAACTCCGGACGCCGGCGCTTGACGTTCCAATGTGTTCGAAGACTCAGTAGACACAAAGACGTTCGCCCACTAATCATTTCAACCAGAGCTCGGTACTCTCATCTCCTCCTAGCTGCCTCCTCAGTTTTGACCAGCGATATCTACATACAGGGTGCTGGATGGCACGCATAGCTGCTCTCCGAGCCTGGCGCAAGTGAAGCCACCGGAAGTTCGATGCTTGTCCCGGAAGTCGGGCGTCGCCTAGTGCATCCAATCGATGTTTTGGTCCACGCTTTCTTGTGTCTTTGAGGGGGTTGTAATGATCCCGTTTTGAATCAAATCCCGCGAATAAGGTGTTTGAGCGTGCGACGTACGCACACCCGATCAACTCTATGGAATCTCAAAATTCTCACATTGAATGGCTTCCCAGGAGACTTCTCGGATCTGGATGCGCCATTACTGCCCCAGAAGCGTGGCTTTCTTGAGATGACGAGAAAAATTCCGGCGCCCTTCATGGGCGCTGTTTGAACCAGCACTGGGAAGAGTGAAAATAAAGTCTCTCGATACTTTTTTTTTTTTAACGAGTGGCAACAACCAATACAAATGACGAAGCACATTACTCTGGAACAAAATGGCGTCATTCGGCTCAGTCTTCCGCTGTGCACCGCCATTCGCTTTCTAAAACCTGCACCGTCACGCAGTAGGCGCTTCAAAGAATGTCGCTACTTGTAGGAAGCTCTTATCTATAGAACTTCAGTTGAAACGCTTGTCAAGCGCTCACTTCCGGGTCAATCCGCTTTTCTTCCGGTGGCTTCATACCTGTTTTGCTCAATGCGCCATTCAGCCCCCTAGTGGAGATCAGTGGCTTCTACCCGTAAAGCGCGTCGCTGGCGTCGCTCTATGTTTGATCACGTGATGTGACTCGCGGGAGTAACTCGAGTCTAATTGAGCAAGACACTCGGCTGCTGCTCTTGTCCAATCGGCGAGGGAACGAGCGCCTGCATCAACGTTCAACTGGCACTCACTTTTTTTTTATTCCGTAACTAAAATTAAAACCACAAACAGCAAAAAAAAAAAAAAAAAGAGTTCATTGATAGCGTTTAGCGTTCGGCCGAGACTCGCACGTTCGCTGATTGGGCGCGTGTCCCAGCCAACACCAACGCAGCACTCGTTTCCAATCGGCGTCCCGCGCTGGCCGCCTCTCATCAGTGACGTAGTGAACTCAGTACTACAGGCCTTCTTCCCTAGAAGGTGTCGATTGACCGCGGTCGTCGTTGAACGGAAAGGGCAACGTCATCCGCGCTGCCATATTCGCGTGGCGTTGCGAAGATCGAGAGTTCACTCACTTCTACCTTAGAAGACAAGGCCCGCTCGTTTCGTCATCGTGGGTGAACCTCCCCTATCTGTCCACAGCGCTAACGAGCACCGTATAGACAGATTCGTGCTCGCGTTCTCGCGCACCGTCGCACAAACACCGGCAAGCGCTCACGCAAGCTCGCGCGCTACGTGAAACAGATCTCCAGAACACGACTTTCCGGTGCGCTTTTTTCTCGTCTTCTTTCCCCTTTATCTCTTCTTTCCTTACCTGTTCTTCCCCTCCCTCCTTCTGCCGCCACGCACACCTCCTCCCCTTCCTCCGGTCCCATCATCTCGTGCACTTTTTCCCACCGGTCGGTCAGTGCGCGCTCCGACGCTGCGGAGCGTGGACGACCGGTCCTCGTTGCCGCGATCAAGCAGCCTGGTTTCGGTTTCGGTTCCGCCGTGCGCGCGTCCGGGTCTCGCCAACTCTCGTTAGGCCTCGAGAGGAGGATGTCCGTCCGGGGAGAACGCTGCGGCTACGACCCTAGGCTGCGGGCAACCTTCGGACCCCGGCCCGGTGGCCGAGCCTGGTTCTCGTTCGCCGGTGGGGTGTGACGTGGGTCGTGACGTCGTTTGGGGTCACTTCGGTGTCGTCGGCGTGTTTGTTGTGCGTGTGTGGATCGGATATATCTCTCCTGAACCATGGATTCCATCTTCCGCTACCTGTGTCATCCACAGGACGACGATTTTGCGAGTAAGCGGACTTTGCCATAATTGTTAATTATTCTCAGAAACGGTGCATGTATTTTTCTGTTTAGCTTCTTCGCTTACCGGACGATTGCTGTGTTATATTGTTGCTTTTTTTTTAAGACTACGTTGTAATTTTATATCTTAGGTGCTGATGTGACACTTATCAAATTTCAATAACTTAATTACTTTTTGCGGCAATGTGTAACATAATTCATCGCAGGGCAGGTGATGCGATTAATTAGTTCTGGCCGGTACCTCCAATTATACGTCATTTCATTATAGAGCGAAGCATTTCCTTGCGTACTTTCACAGGCAAAAAAAAAAAGAAAAACATTTAGTAAATAAATTTTGAACATATCCCTTGTTTTAGTGGCAAAGTAAATAATTTAGCTTATCTGCGCTAAGTTAATTATTGAAACCAGGAAAAGGATTACAAAAAAGTGATAATGCTGTCGTGCGCGCGCACGCACGCACGCAGCGCGCGCGCGCGCGCACACGCACACACACGCGCGCGCGTATTAACGTGGTTAGCGTTAAAGAGCCCATGCTAGCGGTTGTACCGCACTTGCTAAATCCCTCATCTACAGCTGAGACGCCAATTTGAGGCCAAACTTGGGAAGTAATCCAACGGATTACTTGTAATCCGTTACTTTTTCAAGTAATTTTGCAATCCCTACGTTACTTTGTTCGAAAGTAATTTGTAATGTAATTTCGTTACAAAATATTGATAACAGATTACTTTAATTACTCGTTACTTTTTTTAAATATGAACTTAATAAAAAGAAACTGGAGCAATATGAGCTTGCAATTCAGAGGCATAGAAATAGCAAGTTCAACAAATTTAAATAGAAACCGTCGTGAAGAGAAGAATAACCGAAGAAAACTATTTTTAGTGTGACCGGTCACCAGAACCACTAGAAAGACGTGAAAACAAAATACTATGTGAAAAACAAAGACCAAAAAGACAATGCCGAGTAGACTTGGCTTCTTTCCGTCGCCTTCAATTGCATTTTCCTTCTGAGAAACCTCTTTGTGTTTAATTGTTTTTCACTTTTACACCACTTGAAACGCCCGTTTCCAATAGGAGCTTTGGTATTTCGGTTCCTTACCTCCGCATCTGCCAGCGGAGGTAGACGCTGCTACTGAGCATGCGCACCGCTAGCTTTGTCTGTACAATTCCAGGGAATAATTTCCGGAGGCTGTAACCTAACGGGATGGCGGGTGTTGTTGCAGCTTTCGCTGCCTTGTCAGCTTACAGGTGAACCTTGCACCTACAATCTTCTCTCAAGTGAAATATTTTATTTTTACCAGGACTACCATAATGCGGGTGTATAAGAAATAGAAAGTAGTGCTGCAGAAAATTTTTTTAAAACATCAAAATTGTTTTTATTGTTTTTCTAGATAAGCGTACTGGAAAAGTAACGTGAAAGTAATTTGTAACGTAACGCGTTACTTTTCAGCGAAAGTAATTTGTAACGGCAATTCATTACATTCGGGGCTCGCTAATTTGTAATTGTAATCAATGACATTTGGGAAGTAACGGGCACAAGTCTGCGGTTGATTTCCGGCTGTATAAACATACACACATTATTCTTTTTATTAGTTTACCGAGAAATTGATTATATACTTTCCACAATATCAATGATGAACGTTCAGTAAGTTGTAACGCAATCTACTTATAAAGCTTAGGTTAAATGGTAATCATCTGTGCAGCAGAGTTGATGCTATGAAGGTCTTTCGGGCCTACGAAGAGAAGTAGGGGAGATGACTTCGCGGTGACTTCAGAGCGCCGAGCTCTGATTGGAAGGATTAGGGGTAGAGGCGAAGGCTAGCTGCCTTCGTCTCTCCACCCATTGTCGCCCTCCAATCGGAGCGAACAAGAGCGATCGTCTGCTCCTCGTCGCGCAGGGTCTGGCGTTCGAAATTCGGCATTCGAAGCTTGCCTGGAAGCTGTGCTCCGCCGCACGGCCGCCTACGATGCGGGGAAGTTGCAGGGTGTGACATCGGGCCGATGATGAATATATACGTGCGACAAACGCAGCGAAAGGTACTTCGGATTAGTACGCGTAACTGAGTAAGTGAGTACTTGGCTCTAAACCTTACGTTAAAATCAGTTCGATAGAAAAATATATATATATTGCAAGATGATTAATTACGTTCTAATTAATTTACCGGGTCACCTGACTGCCTTCGCTGGCACCCTTGGATGTGGATGTAAAGGCGATTGTTGGTGTTTTTGGAGTCAAGTTTCCTTGTGCGTACGGCTGAACCTACTGAATTCGGTGCATGTAAATAATATGAGGCTGAAACATATTTTTGCTATAATATGGTCCCCGAGAATAACGAATACCTGAAGAACAAAACAATAACAAGGAGGACGTATACACACACTCACAAACTGTGAACGTCCTCCTTGTTTTTTTTGTTTTTTTTTAATATTTCTATTTCAAGTTTTCATAGTTACAACAGATTATCACGACCTTCATTACTTGACAAGTAATAGGCTTAGGAAAAGTTGCGCTTCACGATCTGTCAGGCTCTGAACTCGCACCGCCGGTGTTATAGGTTTAACGTGTTTAGCATGACGGATGATACACGCCGAGGCTGTTTTTCCCCCGTCGTCCATTGTTCTCGCTTTCCTCAGTTGAGGATTTTCACGGCGTTACGCGGACGTGGATGGGCACGTGACCTTCGAGCCGACCAAGGCGAACTCTCGGCACTGCTGTCATGCAAGTTGAAACCCGGGGCACACCGAGGCTGTCAGAATGACTGCCACTGCAATAGAGTATATTGAAGCTCTAATTTTACCTTCAGTTGGGACTGAAACTAAACAGTCTGTATACCAGTAGAAATTGGGAGAGAGAGTGCGGGGAAGTCATAACACCGAGCTCTGTAAAGAAATAATCAAAACAGCGCAAAAAACACAAAGACAAGGAGAAGAGGGACACGAACATTTTCCCTCTACTTGTCTTTGTGTTTTTTTGCGCTGTTTTAAATATCTGTTTACTATGTACCACCGACTAGCCCACCTCGAAACATTAGTGCACTGAGCTCTGGTTGGAGTGAATGGTGGGTAGACGCGAATGTAGCTGTCTTTCTCTCTACTCAGAAAACGCCCTGTTCGGCGGATAAAGTGCGTTCACAGCCCTCTCAAAAAAGAATCAACCACTGTCGTGTACCGACATGTTGCACACAAGAAGAAACCTTTTGTTCATTGAACTGTCATTCTCCAAACAGTGGCTCTAACGTTGTTCCTTTTCTTTTTCCTCCAGCCTCCCCAATATCCGAATTGGAAATAGACGCGTGTCGTTATTGTTATTATACTCCTACCGATCGTGCATATAGCTAGCGGTTACGTGGCTGCGAGGTTTACATGAAATCTGAGGGTGTATGCAACAATTCTTGCTTGACGTGTATCTAACGGCTAGACCAACGGTGTACCGGTCTTTGGCGCATCACCAAAGGATTATCTTTTTTAATGCAAGTACAAAGCAATGATGAGCTTATTGCGTTGGCCAATTAATCAACTGAATCAATGAGTCTGAGTGCGCGGTCTGCCTTTCCACTAAATGCCGCGGTCACACTGCCGATACGTCGTACAAAAGACGGTCTCCAGACAGTGGAGAGTTTGAGGGAACTGCTTTTGCGCATCCGATACGGTACGCTGGGCCCTCCGGTTCCCACTGCGCATGCGCGAGTCTTATGCTGTAGCGCATGCGCAGTTCGTACCAGAGGGCCCTTTTCTTACCGTATCGGATGTGCCAGAACGGTTTCCTAAAATAGTATTTATTTCTTCCGTGACGATCGCGTTATCTTGGTAACACAAAAACCGCCTGTAGACAATGTTCGTAGCACATATACGTTTGAAGCAACGCTACTAGAACACTCAGTTGGCAAACTCACCCTTGAAACCTCCCTGGGCCGCTGCTATCCACCGAGGCCGAGCTAAATACGATAACAGCGCCACCATTTAACGACGAGCTGAAACATGAAAGCTGCTTTATATGGCTACTGCTAGAGTCACTGAATGTTCCCAGAGTACCGAAACTCCCAGGCTCGAGGTGCCAGGATGGCGGCTTAATCCTTTACTGTGGTCATCATGAGCTTTTAGAAAGTACGTTTTTGCGCAAAAAAACAAAACGAAACAAACTTTTTTTAGGAAGTTTTATTGAACATTAGTAAAAAATAACAGGCGCGTGATGTTTTCTAAAATCTTTAGTTTACAAGGTTTTTGCGGCACAATTAATATTGTTTTTAAACAACCATGCCTCAGCGGTGATTTCAGGTAGCGCGTCCCGACCTGGGCGCGTCCTATACTTGAGTAAGTAATTCGCGGCGCGTCCGCCTGGGAGACGGGGTTTGGCATCCCTGAAACCCCTTCCACCGTATATGTTTCGGCGCCAAAATGACCGATTAAAGGCAAAATAGAACAATCACAGCGGACGCTATCGAATGCGATACACCCTGGTAAGTTCCGCCTTTGCAAATTGTATAGAAAGAAATGCACCATCTGTGGGCAACGCTGCACAAAATCGTAGCACGATAGGTCCAGAAACCGATTTTTGCGGTCGATTTAAAGAGCCTGGCCGCTATTTGAGACACCGGACATATCCGGCCTAATGCGCAACCAAAGCACCTCCAGGGCAATACACGCGCTCTCCCGCCGTGTCGCGTGCCTGACCGCAGTTTCTCCCGTAGAGACGTCCAGGTAAACAGACGTCCGAACCGTTGGGACAACTCGATCTTTACGGCTCGATCCGGGGGTCGGCATCGTTTTGCGGCGCGCCGATCTCAGCATGCGGAAGGCAAAAAAAGGCTGACCTGCCGGAAGCTTCGCTCCGCCTAATCCTAATCTCCGGCGAGACTAATCCGTTCCGTGGTCGAGGACGTTGATCCGACTCGCTTCGTTTACAACTTGCGATGGGCCGTGCGGGACTCCACGAGTGTCATCGAAGCCGGTTCGGCGACACGGCTCCAGCCAACATATACAATCCGATGTTTGTACACGATGACATACCGAGTTGACTGTTTTACGCACCATGGGCGGCGTAGTGACATTCACTCCTTGGCTGCGTTTTTGACGAGCATATACTATTGTATATATCGCGGAAGTATTCTGTGCCAGAGAGAAAGCGTGTAGTGGTGTCCTGCGGGTCTCTTACAACTGTTCGCGGTAACGAAATAAATGGTGCTTATACTCCGTTTCGAGTCGGACCGCAGTCGACGCTGTGATCGGATAGAGTTAATCGAACGGTGTCAAAAGTCCATCGTTATGGCACTTGTCTTCTTAATCTTTTTGCAATCAAAGGCTAAATCAGTCACGCGCACAGTAAATGCCTTCGCTTTTTTTAAAGCGCGAAATGCTTTTTAACGCTACCCCCACAATCCCAAAATTTTGTCCGTCCGTGCGTTTCCCGCTAGATTTAGCGGGGAAATTGGTGTCGCGAGACTCATACACGAATTCAGTTTCCGTCGCGAGACTCATACCGATTCACTCGTTGATTACCTCTCCAATTGTCTATAATGCATTTCAATGCATTCATGGGACTTTTAAGGTAAAGGTAGCTCTGCCAATCATTTTTTTCCTTTTTCTACACGTGATTGTTTTATCCGGTGATGGCGAACCGACAGTGACGACGATCGGCGTGACGGTGCACTTTATGACGCTTCCCGACTAGCCCCATACCGGATCGTATACATCTCGGACTTGGAATGGCGCGGAGTATACGTATAGTGCCCATATCTATTTCCCGTGTGAGTGTCCCGTGACCTTGCAAGGAGGGACGCGCCCAGTCACGTGAGGCTTTCGCGGCACCGGATTGGCTGGGATGGCTAGTATAGTCGAGACCGGTTATAACCAAGTCGGTTATAACGAAATAGCGGCTACAGAGAAGCGATCACGATTTCTCCTTCCCTTTTGCACTTCGTTATAACGGAAGTCGGTTATAACGAAATAGCGGATATAGCGAAATGATTTCTGATTCCCGTTGAATTCGTTATAACCGGTCTCGACATAGCGTCTCCGGTCCGGTCCCACGTAAAGTGAAACGGACTGTATACAAAGATTGCTCTCATCCCGTTTACGTGGTAACGCGGAAAACGACAGCCGCCCGGAGCGGCCCGAGAAAACGAGCGACGGCGTCGGAGATTGTTTTTGACGGCTCGGTCGGTGTGCGGCTATTCTCGAACCCGTCGGTATCGCGGGCTACCGTGTTGCGCGGGGGGCAATTTATTTGGCGCGGAGATTGGGATCGACAGCTTTGCCGCCGATATCTCGCGTGCGCGGCTGGCTGCAGGGGCGCCTAAACGGCCTCCTTACGTGTACTTATCGTGCGCGTTGTTCGGCCTTATACTTTGTCCCTTTTGTTCGCACAATATAGTGATCTTCCTTTTGGAGATGGGAGCCAAGTGCTTACGGCGGTAGGGAAACGTAGCAAGAACGCGTTCAACCACTCACGATGCAATACAGACAGCACGAGGGGAAAACAAAATGAACTTCGTGTTGATTGTTACAATGTTTCGGCCTGAAATGGGGCATACATTGAGCATGAATGAATACAAATATTGATACTGGGCACATGTTTGAGATGGACAAAGGGATTCAGTTGGTGTTCTATCTCTTTGTATACGTTAAAATAAACATAATCTAAATGAGGATGTCGAGGTAACTCTTCTAACGTCAATAGTATGTGTATAAAGATATAAAGTTATTGGGGTTCACCTTCTTGCAGAACACGAGACAACGAATCACGGAGAACAAATGTTGGGATCCCAGGGAATATGATATGAAGCTCAGAATAGGATTTAACCTGCCGCTTCAATTTGGAAGCTGGTTGTTCGCACTGTCCGTTATTGAGTTACGGTAACCGAATTATGAACTACATATCCGCTTAATCCACCAATTTTGGTAAACTGTCGTGTCTGGATTATGCGGAGGGAAACCTGTAACAAACGAATGACACCCGATTAAAAACGGGAGGCAAAATAGTAACGGTTAATAAGAACATGTAAATATTTCCCAAAGTAATGAACGAATAACCCTCGCGGTTGCTTCCTAATAAATACATCCGAATATTACAAAATTACTCCGAAAAGTTATCGATTAAAGTAGTTTAATTACTTGTAATGCGTACCGCGCGCATAAACTACCGCGTTATGCACGTCAGACGACCATTCGAGCTGAACTAACTTCCGGGTGTCTGAACGTACAAGCAACACAATTATCAGGGTATCGAGGGACCAAAGGATATATAATACAGATTTGTTTTAACAAAGCCGCGAAAGCTACACGAATGCAGTTCGTGCACGCTGGTGAGTTATACGGCCAGGCCGGGATACATATATGGTTATGATCGTCGCGATACATCGCTGAATTAACTGCATTTTGTCAATTAACCTTTAATTAAGGAAAATTAACGCGTGTTTCCGATTAGACACTGGTTGAGCATCATGGAATACCACTAAATCGGTCAAATCTTTGAAAGATTTTGAGCGCGTAGGAAGCGTGCACTATGGTCGGGGACAACTTTCCTCGGCATTTCCGCGAGGAGGAGAGCGCCCGGGCAGCTTGAATCAGCGCTCATAAAGGGGACAGGGCACGCGTGCCCGTATACCTTGGACTCCATTGCCAAGAAAAAGTTGTCCCCGAGTGTAGTATACGCTAAAATTACCACTCGTACAACCGGTTCAAGGATACGGCGGCGCGAAAACGCAAATGCTAAGCACGTGCGCTGGTGTTACAAGATTCCCGTTTTCGCGCCGCTATATAGCTTTGGGTCTATTACGCGAGTGGTAACTTTAGCGCATCACCGCGCTTCTCGCGCGTTCCAGATTTCGCTAAAATTGACCGCGATTTAGTACGATTCTCGATTACGCCGGGCTCGTTTCTAGTTGCTTGTGTTCCCTCATTAATAAAGTTAATCAAGTTAGTCCATTTTCTGACTTGTTACGATTAGCTCATTACGTCCCCTGGCCGATCAACTCAACTGCACAGACTAGATTAGTGTAGCTTTCATGGCTTTTTTTTTTTTTTAAAGAAATTTGTAACGTTTAGAAAACACCCTGTATATTCCTATAGCAACTAAAGCTAGTGGCCCGTCTCCTTTTGCTCTTCGCATGTGGTGCTGTGCAGACCTTCAGCTGGCGGCCGAGCTGGGCAAGACGCTCCTGGAGAGGAACCAGGAACTGGAGGACACGGTGCGCCAGCAGCAGGTCCTCATCGAGGAGCAGGCCCAGGAGCTCCAGGTGAGCGCTGTCTACAAGGTCGCCTCGGGAATATGAAATACGGTCCCGTGCTGCTCCACAGGCGCTCGCATGCTTTCCATAAACGCAAACTGCCGAACGCGTATTAAAAAAAAAAAGTGTTGTATTTACGACAGCTGATCGACCAAATGCGTCGCTGTGGTCGGAATTCTTTACTCTCATTAATGCAAAACAGAATGATCAAATTCGTCAGTGTAACGACGCAATTACTACGAGCTTCCACGCTGCTTTTTTATTACACGCATACAGCGTCGAAATTGCCGCTGGCAATCGAAAATTCATCGCGGAACAATGGAACAGCCTCGGTACTGCGCATGCGCAGAAACAAGATTATCGCGAGATGAGACGTCTGCGCAGTAGCTTAACCGTCGGAGAGTCCATGAGTTGGTGTATAAACCGACGTTAAAGAATTGGCGCGCTGATTGGCCTATTTTGATATCGTCGCATACAGCCGTCTTCCGCAGCATATATACGCGAGACGATGCTATGCGGAGGGCAAGTTCGTCTGCTTCTCGCGCAGGGGGTAGCGGTGACGTCAGAACGCCGAGCCCTGATTGGCTGATCGCGGTCCCCTATCTGAGCGTCGTCTGCTCCTTTGCAACGTCGTCTGCTCGCAACGTCGTCTGCGTCTGTCTTACCTTTCCTGCGACTTTTGCAAGTGGAGAGGCCAGATTCACGAAACTATCTTACGCCAAAAATATGCGTAAGACAAAACTTAAAAACAAATTCGTATTCACGAACCGAAATTTTCGTAAGTTTTGCGCAGGTTGCGACAAAATCCTACGACAGCTCCGAAGCTACGCACTTGTTACGATCAAATCAGCATGGCCGACAGCGTCGCGGTCCGCGACGACCAACGGACGTTTATTTTTCTACGTGCGCTTCTCTCGCGTCCCGACTTCAAGCAGCAAGAAAAAAGTAAAAGTACTTGAACCAGACCACGACGAACAAGAACGCTGGATCCACAAACACCCGGGAAAAGCTCCAACGGCCACGATTCCACCGACACCGACCAAGCGAACTCGGCAGATAGGCCTAGCAGCCACTCCGACTCGGTGACCGTCTGCCCACGACCGGCTGGCGTGCTGAATGGAATGTGCCCGCGCGACCCTTGTGAACCCTTCCCGTATTATACTGTGATCACTGACCTCAATTTTAGATTAAGAGGTCAATCTCTTCCTCTTGTCATCTCCTTGTTTTCCGAGGCAACGGTGACTCTCGCCGGTGAAAAAGCGGTGAATATCCGACAGACGCAGGAAAGGTAAAGGAGCCATCGCTTTGACTAGCAGACGTAAAGCAGACGACGTTAACTGCGCCAACCCGCCGACGCCGTTAAAGAATGAGGAGTCTTGCCGCACACGAAAGGGGGAAAAAGTATTTGGGAGGGAACTTGCGGACACTAACACGCTCACTCTCGGTTCTTAGCAAACAAACCTCGGCGTCTCGGGACACCTCGCCAGTGAGTACTTTGACTTCCCTCCTTGATGCGCGTCTGCTAGTTGTTCGACAAAAACAACGAACCGCTCGAGTTATTTCGTCTGCCTTCTCTGAAAGGCGAAGTCGAGCTCGCTCGTAAAGACCTGCACTTCCGAAAGTCGCAGGAAAGGTAAGACAGACGCAGACGACGTTGCGAGCAGACGTTGTTGCAAAGGAGCAGACGACGCTCAGATAGGGGACCGCGATCAGCCAATCAGGGCTCGGCGTTCTGACGTCACCGCTACTTCCTTTCTCATGCGCAGAAGACGAAAATGAGCCCACTTGCGAGGCGTATACCTCCTGTACTTCGTCTCGCACTTTAAGTCCTGACACAGGCGACGCTACGAGTTGGTCATTATATAGCCTCGCGCGCCCATCACCATTCATATATCGGCCTTTATGTCCCACCGTTGCGAGATGGTCGAAAGTGCGTGGGAAGATAGCGGACTCGGACCTTCACGCATACGTTATACGAACTGCCATGCGGGCTGATTACGCAAGAACGAAATGGTGGTCAGTGCGTGGGCCGCGTAACGGTGGTGCATAAATAATATTTCCTTTGTGGCTGTGCTCATTCCTGTCCATGGGCTGCGAGGTATTACGACCGTGCACGTGCAGGACGGCCTCGTGGGTCGCGGGAACGGGTGAACAAACAAAAGCACGCGTTCGCACTGCGTCCACACAGAACGCGTGCCAGACCATTCCAATTATTTGCCTCCCGCGCGCTGCCATCCTCGTGTACAGAACTGTGGAACGCCTTCTGAGCATGAGCAGAAGCTCTCTCCTGCGTAATGTTCGACACCGCCCATATATGCGTCAACAAAACGGTGACTCAGCATTTTAATCCGAAAGCATTGACTGTCCTATGGAGCGAACATTAGCTTTTGAAGCCGCGCCAAACGGCACCTAAACTGCCCTGTCCCAATGGAGCGAAGCCTGTCGTCTGTAGCAGCGATTTGATGGATAGGCTTCCATTGGCTGGCGCGCGTCATTGTTTCAAGGAACGAGGCTCCCATTGGCTCTCGCGCGGTGTAGTTCCAAGGAACGGCAGCCCACAGAGGAGCCCTCTCCAGGGGGCACCCTGCCGCAGAGCCTACAGAGCCCGCCCGGGCGGACTCCGGAGAGGCTGCACGGCCGAGCTCAGCGCGGCGAGGCCACTTCACGAGAGCGCGCGCTTTTGGCCGTCGGGAGCAACCTCGGCAGTAACGAAACGTGGCCTTCCACGTTTCCTTACTGCCGAGGGAGCGGAGGAACGACATTCATGCTTTCGCATTCACAACTCATAAAAAATGCTTAAATGTCCTAAAAAATTTTTTTGCACGGTTGTACAAGCGCCGGGAAGGTGTGTACCGCGCTGTAGGATGTGTCAAACGTTTCTGCCTGTTAGTCCCAGACACCATCCCGAGTGGTCGTCGGTTAACACAATTGACTCGGTAGCGCGCGCGCGTGAGCGACGGCGTTTGTCGGGTCGCGGTCGAATCGTGCATGTGCATATTTCTCCACGAGCCCAAGCTTGTGGCGAAACGGACGTCGTCGTGATGTGCCCATTGACACGGCGACATCGTCGACGCGTGGTGTCATGGGAGGGTGACATCTTCATCGTGATGATGCATGCGCAATCGACCCCGCCGAAACTCCGCGCCCCCTGAAGCCAATAAATACCACCTCGGATGCCGTCTGCCGTGCCGCGCTGCATGCGTTGCCGCGAGCGCGCCCTGCTGCAGGCGTCCCTGCAACGCAGGGCGCAGTGCTGGCGTTGCACGATGAAAAGGAAACGTGACAGGTGCGGAGCCGCACGATATGAGCCACGAATGTCCTCGAGAATGACGCACTGCCCGCGCGTCTTTCAGCGCCCCTTCCTGGCCGTTTTCGCGCATGCATTCGCTGTCGAGTTGTCAACACGACTGTCCTCGCGGTCGTTGCGGCGGACTTTTTTCCTCCGTTTAATGTCTCGCTTTTGTGTTGTCCTTTGTGAGCTACTTTCCTTTTACGCGAGGCCCGCTTTCTTGTCGCTCACTTTACCGGCGCGGTTTTTACCCGGTAAAAGTGTCTTCCGGCGAATCGTGGAAATAATGCGCGGAGGTTTCTTAAGAAAGGCGCGCGCGTGCATCAAACGCACGTTGCCACTTTAAAACATAATTGTGCCTTCGAGGCATTGTGCAGAAGAAAGCTTATTCTCGGTTAAACTATACTCGGCGTCGTTAACTATTTGTGCCACGTATATACCTTGCCAAGGCTGTAGTATATAGTTTCCGCGTTGCTCCAACGATGTCGAAGCTACGAGCGCGTGCCGATCGTTTGGCGCCTTCTGCACAGAAGGCGTGCGAATGAGACGCAAGAGGAAGCCGTCCACAGTGCTGCGGGGCTGCAGCACCGTGGAAGGCATACGTTAGCCTCGGCAATGTTGCACGAAATAATTGACTGAAAAGACGAAGCTCCGGGAGGTGCAATAGAGAATCGGTTCACAGGCTTGTCGGTTAAAACTTTGATGTTAAAAATGCTAACAAAATACGGAAAAAAATATTTCCGACAACTTAACTTTTGTACCGTCTCAGAAAGTCACTGTATTTGTTAAGTTAAGCTCCCCAGCAAGCGCACGGCCAGATTGTGTTCGCTCCTATAGACCTTTTCCGCTTACTCTCGCCCCCGACCGCCAAGTAGG
The DNA here is from genome assembly GCA_037355805.1 of Ixodes ricinus. NCBI lineage: Eukaryota > Metazoa > Arthropoda > Arachnida > Ixodida > Ixodidae > Ixodes > Ixodes ricinus. The sequence goes on along the minus strand of JAZHYW010014524.1, from coordinate 40,568 downwards.
CATATCCGGTATGGGCGACGAAAAAATATCAGAACGTTTCAACCTGCGAATAGTAAAAAATGAGGGGCAAAAAGAGAATATGTGACGGTTACGTTTATGTCCTAAATGCCTTCTATTGGCGTGGCGACGGCAAAACAATGTTTCGCCCATACTGGAAGTGACGACAATTCAAGATGACAGCGCCCTTACGAAAAAGGTCTATAGACTCTCCCATGGGCTCTTTTCCCCGGGCAGCCGCAGTGGCCCTGTTGCCGGGGCTCCAAAGGGAGCAGACGACGTCCGCGTCGTCTGCCTGAGGGAACGTTGTACGTTATGCTTTAAAGGAATACTGAACCGAAATTTGGATTTCGCAAAATAAGGCCGCAGAACCGCTGAACGGGACGCTAAGAACTCCAAAACATCACTCATACGTCGATACCTCAAACGGATGGCCGTACTTTTGGGAAAGAAGGGCGCGATCAAGCGAGGTCTTTGACGTAATTGTCCTCCGGGAGAATTTGAGGATGAGGGGAAGCGGCCTCGCTTCTCTCCTCCTCGCTTCGGTTCACCAGCTTGACGGGACGTAGCCAGGAGGAGAGGGAATGGGAATCGTGACGTGCCTTGTCTCGTCGGTCTCGTCGGCCTGTGTTCAATCGCGCACTTCTTTTCCAAAAATACGGCGATCCGTTAGAGATATTGCTGTATGAGTGATGTTTTTGGGTTTTGCAGCATCCCGCCTTTCCGTCCAGCCTTGTTTTGTGAGCTCGAAATTTCGGTTGAGTATACCCTTTAAAACATCACTCAGATTATGAAAAGAACGCAATCACAGATTACCTTCCTGTCATACAACGTTCAGAGATTGAACAAGCTCGTAGCTTGACGGATTTCGGTGTAAGATGGACATTTCACGAATGCTTATCGAAAAATGTACGCATCTTACAACTAGGTAAGAGGACCTTAGAGTGATCAACTGGCACCTGAAAGAGACCCCGAGTTGGCCGCCGCCATGTTGCACGTTTATGACCACTAGACACATGATCTTACGGTTTTACGTTTAGATTTTAGCGAAGTACCGCGTACAGAAAGAAATGCTTCTTGATGTTCAATGGTACCGTCGAGATAAGTTATGTCTCGTTTGTTTTAAGTTCGAAATGTGCTGGATGAGTTTTGACGTACGCCTGAACCAATTGGCGAAGAATGATAATCAGTATTGTTAGCTATTACAGATTGAGACCGGTTATTCAAGAAAGAATGCAACCATGCAAGAGCATTGACGTCCAAGTTGAGTTCACTCAATTTAAGAAAAAGTAGTTTAGTGAGATACTTTATTGAATGCCATTAAAAAAATCAAGGAATATGCAGTTGGTCAGAGATCCACGGACAAGAATGGAATGCAGATCATCTGTAAAACAAAAAGCCTTAGCCTCGTAAGTGAAGATGACTCGCGAAATTCATGCTGAAAAAGATTTAAGAAAGAACGCCATGGTCTTTAAAAAAGCTTGCGAGATGAGAGTGAACTACCACGTTCAATGCTTTTACACTAAATGCTGGTAAGTGATACGGATCGGATGTTACTAAACCAATTAGGGCACCACTAAGGAAGGCGTCAATCTGTTTGTGGGTGACTCAAAATAAAATAAAATAAAAATGCTCGTCTCCGGATTCGTACGAGGGAATCACCTTCTCAACCTTTTAATCCTCCAATATAGACCCTTTCTTCAGAGGCGCCACCATCTTAAAGCTCAAGTGACGACAATTCCAGTGTCTCCACTTCCAGTGAAGATACTTAGGATATAAGCGTAACCGTCACACATCATCGTTTTGCCTGCCCTTATTTTTTTACTAGTTACAGGTTCAAACGTTTTAGTATTTTTCAGCGCCCATACCGGATACGCTTATTAGGTGGCTGGGGAGGAGAGTACACAGAAAAGGTCTATACAACTCGTATGGAGGGTTTGCTGTTGTTGGAGATTCACGATTCTGCGGTGGTGCAAAACCGTGCAAGGTGCGAGTGAATGCGAGTGTCGCTATCGACGCGGAGTCGGGCAACTCCAGGCTGCCGCAGCGGCTTCCGCGGACCGTGAAACTGGAGAGCAACCTGCGGCAGAACATCCGTCTGCCACATGCACCAGCTTTGCTGCTACACCGCCAGGGTCGCGACCACCGACAGGCGTGACACTTCTATGACGTCATCAGGCGGAAATCGAGGGACCACTTTTTAGGACCCGGCAAACACACTCAGTCGTAGGCGCGTTGCCAGGCACCAAAGTGTGAAGGCACCCGGATTATGCGTGAGTGTTACGGCCGAAGATGCGAGAGAAACGAGGCCGTCGCTCATACGATTCCTCTAAAGCCAACACGCGTCATTAACTGGTTACATCTATTGGCGACCGCCCGCAATGCACACAAAGTTCGTATCACATTATTATTATTTTTTCTTTAGAAGTGTGCGAACAGACAAGGTTCACACGCGCTCGCTCTCGAAGCGCGCGCATGCGTGTTGCACGCCCCACGTTGGGCGCCAAATGGATCCGGTTGGGGGCATCGCGCTTCGTCGGACACGCACGCCGCACACAACAGAGCGCCGCACTTTTATCGTTCTCACTCTCTCTCTCTCTCTCGGCTGTGTGCTGGTGCACGGCTCATCGAACTTTGTGGGCCGGAACATTTTCCGTGGAACCTTTGTTTGCCGCTAGGCTCGCTCGGCTCGGAGTAGACTTTGTGACGGACGCTTAACGCCGTTGTTGGGATTCTCGTGAGGCCGTTTAGGTTGCGGCTCGTTCGGGAAATCGAGTTACCGAGGGTGAGCTCGCGTGGAGGCGTGGCGATCGCCGCCGGGGGTCAGCGCCATCTGCATGCAGCGGCTGTCCCTATTTTTAATATATTTGTACTTTTTTTTTTGCCGATTGTGTTTACGTCGAGCTGTTGAAGGACTTTGGTCGAGCTACGAAACCGCAGGGAGCAGACTCGAGTATTTACTCATTGGTGCTGAGCTCCGGCATCAATTTGAACGTTTTCAACTAAACATATTTTCTGAACGAGCACAAGAGTCTGATCCCGTATAGAACAGCAAGTAAATTTCCCCAAAGACTTTTTTAAATAATTTTGTCATCGTTCAAATACGATTATAACCGAAACCGAAACTAACCTGCAACTTTACTGGTCGGCCATCTTGTGACGTCAGATGTATAAATATCAGCGCGCATGGACAGCTTGAGCCTGTTTTGCCCAGCGTTAGGAGCAGTCGGAAGGTCGTCGCGATTGTCCGTGGGAAATACCGGGCTACGATTCATCGAGCTCGTCTGGTTCGAGCAACGACCAGCAGATATGTTTCAATATTTTCAGCGCAAGATTTCAGACGATTCGCCGTTTTGCGTTCGATCCGCCGGCATCTCCTCCGAGGGAACTGCCCGTGGCGGCGGCATTCGCGATCCGCCGACATAGCGGACCTATAAACGCCGCTTCAGAAACAGAATGGTGTACGTAAGGTTTTGTTTGCCTGCCCGCGTGCAAACTGCTTTCATAGCACGACACGAACGCTCTAGTCTAGAGTCAGCATTCGCGTCGGACTGCTCGAACCAACTTTTGTCGCAATGACTTCTCGGTTGGAAACCGATGAGATGTCATTCTGCTGCACTTCGTGGTGATAGATATTTAGTCCGCGGAGAAAATATTATAAAAATCAATGGCCATCGATATTTCACTGCACTGGCTAAATTTCCCATCTGTAGCGACGACACCAGATGCTCACTTGCGCTGTCTAGCTTCCTCCTGTGTAAACATACACAAAACACACAAATATTAAAAGAGATTATCAAGGTGCTTCATGTGTGAGAAGAGAAAATCACTTCCAAAAGCAGTGGCTGTTCAAAAGAAAAAAAAGAAAATGAGATACGACACATGCGATACGGAGATACAAGCGCACCGCGCCACACTGTTTTTGCGAACACGACGTCGGCGATTTCTTCAGTTTTATTTCGAGAGTGTATTGTCAAGCACCAAGTTTTACTGCTTAGGTTAGTGCACGAAGTGGACACCTTCCACCACCGTAATAGTTTCGATAATATGCCCTATAGATTTTGGGAAAGAAAAACACAGCGATTGCTTGTTCGCGCTAACAGTGTCGCCTAGTGTAGTACAGTCAAGCGGACGCGAGATCAGTAATCACAGTGAAGAAAGTAGGCGATCGCAAACAGCAGCCCCTATCTGTGAAACGATCGACCGAGCTGGAGGAATTTGAGGGATATGTCTTTATTTTTCTCGTTTCTCTCTTCGGTTCGGCGCGGTTTGCTCGGTCTGGCGTTTCGGTTCGTCAGTCGTGTTCACCTTCTTTCTGAGGACGGGAGAAAAGGGTAACGATTCGAGAAGAGAAAAATGGAAACGTAGTGAACGTGGCGGCCTTTTCATCGCGCCGACAGCAATAGCGGCTACCCTCCTAAAACACTCAATAAAAAAAACACGTTCTTTGTTGCGTATATATCTTGAACCTTCTTGGGTCCTTCGAAAAACGTCGATGGCGGGAGTAGAGGGCGGTATTCGTTGCGCAAAAAATAATTTATCAGGAGAAAAAGATCTAGTAGAAACGCCTTCTCTGTAGTGAAGGAAAAAAACAAACGAAAAAACATCGACATGAACACATGAAAAGCAACCTTTAAGAAGAAACAAAAAGAGATTCTTCGAGAGGTAAGGAATTCCCGTTGTCCGCCAGCCGTCGTTTCCCTAACCATTAATTTGTGTACCGAATGAACTCAGTGTCACTTCCTACTATTAGCTTAAATGGCAGGCGTTATTTTCTAAATAAATAAACGTGACAGTAAAAGAGGGGTTCAAGTATCGGATGTACAGATACCCAATACGTCTCTCTCTCTCTCTCTTTCTTGTTTTTGTTTTGCGGAATTTTTGTACAGCTTGTTGAGCGTGAAATGACCCGTACTTGTTTTGAAATATCTCGCAAGGAACTGTCGTGAAATCACCGTACGTTACGTATCGTGAAAGGCCCTGCACTTTGGTCGCACCCGACAAAATCTGCGTGGGGGTCACATGGTATCGTGTTACCATGGGTCACGCGCAGGGGCGGATTTAGAGGGGGGTCCGGATGTCCTGACCCACTCTTGATTCCTGCATGTGCAAAATTTAGGGCAGGAAACGAAGGAGAGAGTGAGGGGTTCCTAAACATATGGTGCGCTGACCAACACCTGACCCCCCTCAGGAAATTCCTGCATCCGCCCCTGGTCACGCGTGGTCTCGTCGTTGGTACGAGTCCCTCGGTGGGTGTCACCTATAGGTCACGTGGTCACCGCGGGCCACGTTGTCCGTGCCACCATGGGCCACACAGTCACGTGACATCAGGATGTCACGTGACGCGTCTCGTGCGCCTGGACCGCGCGCGCGAAGCCAAAGCACGGCGGAAGGCGTGGGTCGCGCGATGAAAGCCGCGAGCGTCCCGAAGACACGCCCTGCCGTTTTCATTCTGTCACCGACTGCAGATAACAAGGCCGTCGTATCGGATTATCTGACACTTACCAGAGCGTGGCCACAAATTGGACAAGAGTGCTGAGTCTCTGTTTGGCCGGGGCTCGTGTCCTGACCGATGGAACACGGGTCCGTGCCAAAGGCTGACGTAGCGCTCGTGTCTAACGGGTGCCCCAACCTGGCCTCCAGTGGGTGACGTAATAGATCCAACACAACGGCGTTTAAATAGGGGGGGGGGTCGCCAGCGATATTAAAGGGAAAGAGCCTTCTGGCACGCTTCCACTGGCGCGCCGCGGGATCGAGCGTCCGTGGAACAACGTATACGCGACAACGTAAAAACCTAGACGCAGCGACGGCGTCGTTTGCGCGAAACCTCCGACACCCGGAAGGCAAGACTGGCTCTGCGAAGACAACAGTACGCGGACCATTGCCAGGTTGGAATTCCATCTTTCGCCGGTTCGGAACCCTCGCGCTAAATGCTGACGCATTTCGTCCAAAATCAGCGTAGCAATTTCGACATCATTTTTTTTTAGTGGTTTTTGCGTGTTTAGGGATAACTCTGCAGCTGGCTCGACCGGTATCCCACACGCAACGCCGATCTATAAATACGGGAGCTTGCCCGCGAGCGCCGTTTTACGCATATACCCAGGCAGCCGCTTGTGCGAAGACATCGTTAGTATAAGCGCGACGAGGCACAGACACCGCTTGCCCCGAGGAGAGAGAGCTTGATGGTGGTGGCCCCAGGGAAGGGAGGGGGACCTCACCTGGTGCGACCGCCGAGAGGACGGTCCCGCGCTCTTTTGCCTCCGTTTCTTTTCCCCAATTAGCGGCTCCTCGTCGGCGGCGCTCGCAGCCCCTGAGCGCCCCAGTGGCACTCCGACACGTCGTGAGAAAGCGGCGGTTTAATGTCGGCGTTGTTTTCTTGTTTGTTTGTGTGTGTCGTCCTTCCGCACGCACGTCACAGTGGCCCGTTTTCCTTCTCTGCAAGCTGCCGCGCATTGTCTTCGTCTCTTCGCCGCGTCACCCCCTTGTTGTCTTTGTCGTTCTTAGGGAGATGCAGAAATGAAAAAGTCGTTCTTGCAGGATGTGCCAAACTGCTTCGCTGCGAGATATAAGAACTACTTGCGAGAAAAGACATCACGCCATATTGTTATTGCTGTCCAATCCCTTACCAAATATTGTTCTTGCCGTTCCGGCCGAATGTGTCGAACTGATGCTTTTTGAGAAGCAACAAAAAGTTGTAAGATGCCAAGCTTAAATATTCTTGTTATAAAATATTTTACTATTTGCTGTACTTGTCGTTCTTAACGGGGAAAAAAGTAATTCTCACCGAATCTGCCAGACTGGTTCTCTGCGAGAAATAAGAATTGTAATTGCGAGAAAAGATTCCGCACCCTGCTGTTGTTGTTGTCCAATATCTTACAATATGTTCTTCTTGTCATTCTTATGCCCGATTCACGTGGCGCAATTTTACTTGCGATCTTGTAGTTGCGACGTCGCGCGTGCGACAGAAAAGTGGGGGTGGAGGCATAGCGCCGAGATGTTTCGGTGGCGCCCTCTTATGGCTTCCCTCCGTGACGTCACGACTGGGATTTGCCTCGCCGTGACGTCACCAGTTGTTATTCTGGCTACTTACCATCGGGTGCGACGACGAGTTCGATGGTGTGTTTAAAAGCACAGTAGAAGCTAGGAGCCATCGCAATCCGAAACTAACACCGTCAAAGTTGACAATCTGACAGTGCTCATATGTCCATGGTTTGGCCAATCGTGGAAAGCTGACCACAGCGACGCTTTTGGCCGCGCACATCGCTAATACTCGACGCCCCAGCTGCGAAATCGCGAGAAAAACCGCACCATGTGAAGCAGGCAAAATGTGCCGAACCGTTTCTCCGTGAGAAATAACAGAAAGTTGCTTGATACCAAGTCCCGTTGTTGTTGTTATCAAATATTTTACTCTTGGTGGTTCTATAGCGGTAGGCAGAAATAGAAAAGTAATTCTGGCCTAATAAGCCAAACGGGTTTTTGCGAGGAACAAGCAGAAATGAGAAAAGGTATCACGCCCTATTGTTGTGGTTATTCAATCTTTTCTCTATGTTGGTCTTGTCGTTCTTAAGTCATTCGGAGCGAATGTGCTGAACTGATATTATTTATGAGAAAGAACAAAACTCTTCAACATATCAATCGCTATTATTGTTGCTATCAAATCTCGTACTATATTTGTTTCTCTTATGGAGAGGCAGAAACAGAAAAGTAATTCTGACCGAATACGCCGAACCGGTTCTCCGATCGTGTTAAAAGCGAAAGAAAAATTTCAAGAAACGATATGCCACGCCCTATTGTTGTCGTCACATCTTTTGGTATTTGTTGTATTGTCGTTGATGGCGAGAGGGAGAAAAAAAAGTAATCCTGGCTAAGTGTGCCGAGGCTGGATCCCCACGATAAAGAACAAAAAAAAAGTTTCAAGAAAATATACTTGGGTAATTTATCGAGACTGTATACACCAGCTCGCCTGCGCTCTCACTGTGATCTTGTGTGCTATTGTCGTTGTTGTCATATGCTTTACTCTCTGTCGCCGTTCTCAGAAACGGAAGTCGTTTTGGCCGAATGATAAGAGAAAAGTTACAAGCAAAGATACCACGCAACTATTTCTCGTTGTCATCGTACTAAGGTAGTGGGAGAAGCGGAAAGTAATTCTGGCTGAATGTGCCAAACCGGTTCTCGGTGCGAGCCAGTCGGACACATTGGACCTAAATGGTATAAGCAGGCGACGTCGAGAATCTGTCGGCGTGGCGACCGAAGCGAAAACCTGTCGCCTCCAGTGCCTCTAATGAGGTGCTTGCTCGCACCTCGTGTCCCCCTTTTAGCGCTCCGCGCCATCTGGGAGATGACCCTGTCTATACGGTTTCTATTTCTCGCTTGTTTGTTTTCCCGCAGTATTAATTTCTTTTCCTATAGCGAGTCTTTCCTTCGGCCGAGCCTGTGCTCTTTGCTCTCGCCCCGACGACCTTGGCGTTTAGTCCCTCCTTGGCCAGGATTGGAGGCGCTTTGTTTCCTCTTCGAGGCGGTCCACCCCGCGCTTGACCTCCTCGTCTCCTCCTAAGTGGGAAAGTGGACGCTTTCATTCGTTGGCCGCAATTATCCGCGCTAGGGTTGGTCGCCTCCGACCTTGCTCGCGTTTCCAATGTCCCGCTCCAACACCTATGGTCGCACGGGGGATCGGTGGCCGGGTGCGTGAACGCACCGCAGCTGGGAGCGCGCGAAGCGAAAGCTCGCGCTGCAGAACCTCCTGGCATAGCCTCCTGTATACTCACGAAGCCTGGCAGTGCCCGGTGGCAGATTTGGAGCGCGAGGATCTGGTAGCACAGAGCGTGAAAGAGCCATTTCTCGGGGCACCTGGACGTCAGCGCACAGCTTTTGCAGCGGCGACGACCCGAAAAACACACTTGTTTGCTCGGGAGAGGTGTGTTTCGGCATCTCGCCGCAGCGGGGCGCCAGTCACGTGGCTCTCCTCTGATCCGTTGTCTGCCGTGCCACCTTTTCCATTTCGGCGGCAGCTTCTCGTGGCCATCTGCCGGACTTTGTCAGTATAAGAGGCTATGCTCATGAATCCCCACCCCTGCCCGTTTCGATCTGGATGAGCATCGTATACCGGCGTGCGGTCGTGTATCACTACTGCGTGGTGCACGTTAAAGACCCCAGGATATATAGTGGCTGTAGTGCACTGAATAAATTTCCCATCTACAGCCGAGACACCAGACGGCCACCGAGGTTGACTAACTTCCGGCTGTCTAAACATACACACAGCACAATTGTTAAAACCATTAATTGATCTATAACACTACCCCTTCAATCGCAAAATTTTGTCCGTCCATCAGTCTGTGTTTTGTCGCTAAGTTTAGCGGGGAAATTGATATCACGATACGTATACGCGAATTCAGTTTCTCAGCTAAATTTAGCGTGAAGATTGATGTCACGTGACCTGACGTCACGGCACATACGGGCCAATTCGATTTCCCCGCTAAATTTAGCGGAAAATTGACGTCACGTGACGTCACCTGATCACCTTGCGGACACTGACGGCACGTGACCTATACGTGAGTCAACTTAGTTTCCCGGTTAATTTCAGCGGGAAATTTAGTGTCTTGCGGCCAAAACATCAGTTCAGTTTCCCCGCTAAGTTAAGCGGGAAATTGACGTCACGCAACCTGTACACAAATACAGCTACCCGCTAAACTTAGCACTTAGGGGGAAAATATCCGTAACGTGACACAACAATTCTCCAAGATGCATTTGCAAGCATTCGATAGGACTTTAAAGGTAAATGTCGCTGCCAATTTCTTTCTCTTTAAAAAAAAAATATTATTATTCCTACGGGGAACGTAAATTCCTCTGCTTCCTGCGCAGGGATTGCAGTGACGTCAGAACGTTGAACTCTGATTGGCTCCGATCTAAAGGATAGTGGGTAGACCTCAAGGCCGCTAGCATTGATCATCTATCATCCAGTGTCCTTCCAATCGGAGCCAATCAGAGCTCGGCGTTCTGGCGTCACAGCAACGCATGCGCAGACAGCAGACGAGGCGTTCCTATCATGCTAATGCCGCACTCCCATTGGCTGCCGAGTTAAGCGCTACGTGACTAGATTACCAGGCCGTAGTGGCAAATATTATACGTCACCCACTGAGGGCCAAAACGCGTTTCGCAGCTGGACTCGGACGCAGTGATGCGATCGCTGCGCCGTTTGCGCCGAACGGCTCCAAAGGGCTCACCCTGATACATCCTGCTACATTTAGCCCTAATGTGAGGAACTTGTGCCAACATTGCTTCCAGAACTTTGATTTGACATTATTAAATAGTGAAAATCCTATAATATTAGGCTCAGGCCCCGCTACGTACGCCCGGGTCATTATGGTAGGCTTGCGCGAATTTTCGGAACTTTCGATTTTAGCCCCAAATAGCGTACTATCCTATTTGATCGCTCTGTCAGTGTCAAACACTGACAGTATACTCGGAATTTTCGCGATATCGCTTGTGTTCCTATAGTCTGCTCTGTCTGGCGTGTAGGTTGCCTTCGTTGAGTGCGCTTCTCACCGCGCTCTTGTGTACTGCAGCGAAGCGACAACCGCGAAGTAAGCGTCGCGATTTTGCTTATCTATACTTCGCCGCAGCGCAGCCGAGTCGTAACGGGAAAACACTTCCTCAGAGCGGGAACTCTAAACACGCGATTGTCGGGTATATTAAAAAAAGAAAGACAAGAAACAAAAAGAAAACGTAATTTTGTGGGTGGTAATGAATCATATCTGTTAATTGCAATCAAAATGTCTGAAAAAAACAAAACTGCGGCTATTTTTTTTATAATAAATTACAGTATTCTGGCGATATCTTTATCAACTTCGAGATTTAACGGGGGACTCTCACGAAGGTTTGTATGAACTGCCCTATAGGGTTATTTTTATTTCAACTTACTCGCTTAGTTGTCACCTTTATATGGGTTTTATCCGTTTCAGGTAGTGAACAGAATAAATTAAAACGAAATTAGGTTAAGCTTGGAAGGGAGCTTGGGAATAGCTTTAACGACTTTGACTGGATTGTTTTAAGAAGGCATGTACTTATCGTTCGCATCCTGATCTTTGTTAACATGAAGTTCTACATACAAAATGCCATTGATGTTCACAGTTCAATTACGAAGATTTTTTAAAAATCTGAATTAACAATTTTTTGGTTTATTAGAACCTTTAGAGCTTAAATGAAACATCAATTTGTGTGCTCAAGATTTTTCTAACATTACTTTATTGGAATATACAATTTGGTTTACATTTTCTATCGTAACTAAAACGATCATTCCCAGCAGTCTAAACTATCCTTCATCAGTCAGCATCTTGTTGCCATGCCAAGAGCTTCCATGGGCAACTAAACAGCTAGTTCTGTTGAGGAATCAAACTTGCCGTGCAGTTGGTGCTAACAAATGGTTGCACAAAAGTGTAAACCTAAAGTAAGTATCTTTTTTTTTTTTTAGCTGGACAGGTTAAAATACGCGAATCTTAACATACAATATTCGTAGTCATATGAATAAAAATCAAGTGTGCTTGTGCTCCAAAAGTAATTTTTGCTTCTCCATAATGGATTTTCAGCTGCTCCAAATTTTGTTATAAAACGCTTTTTGTGCTTTTTCCATCAGTGAGAACACGGCCGAGTTCCGTCCGAACGCTGCACGCGTGCATTAGGTGATGTAGAAAATATAGCACTACTTTGTATGTAAACAATTCTGTCATTGCCGTTTATTTTTATTTTTTTCTTTCTTCGTTTTGTTTAGTGCGCTAGTGCACTTTTGCTGCCCACACTCGCCTGGGACGACGACGGTACTACGAGGAGACGATAGTATGCCGTTTGCTCCGCTGCGCAGCTCGGGAGATGGCGCCACAAGTTACAACCATCACTAAAACCCGGACGTCTGCGAACGCGTATGCCGGCCATTGGCAGCCCCGACAAGAGAGCTCGTCTCCTTTCAAACACCGAACCAGAGCTAAGCCTCGAAATTTCATCGGGTAAAATCCACCACCTCGGTGCACATTTGCTGAAAGCTATAGAAGCTTTCTGCGTGCAATGCGTCGATGTGTCCGGCTCTCATTTTACGGCGCCGGGGATCCATTGTGGACATCCTACGTACAAGTTACTTGAAAAAAAAAGTAATCGATTATTACCTGGAAAAGTAATTGGCCGTGACTTGGAAAAGTAATTCCGTTACCTCTCCGATTATTCGAGCTTTCTAAAACGAAAGATTTTTTTTTGCCGGTTTGAAAACGGTGGGTTTTTCGTGTACCATCCACTGTCGGATTACAGAATCACCTAAATATAAATTACCCATATTTTAATTCACCACTTTAGGTAAACCATTCTCCCGTCGGAGTCTTGGTTCCCGGATACTTTGGTAAGAACCTTGTACAAAGGGTGCCATTAAAAAGGAGAAAGAACAATAGTAACGGTTCCAATATAATTTTAGTGCTCGCAAAAGTAATCAACTCTTCTCATCAGTTCCTAACACAAAATTCTCCCAAAAAGTAATGGATTACGAGTGGTTCGATTACTTGTACCGATCGAGTACCGCGTACATATGTCTGATTGGAAGTGCTTTGTCTGGAATGCCAACAGCTTCGTAACGCCGTGTAAAGAAGTTATATGTTTCTTCTTCCTGACCTCGTACCTAAAGAAGTAAAATAAATACATAAACAAAAGACACGGGCTTTCTTTGGGGTCAGCCTATAGATGCCGAAGCGGAAGTGTCCGACGCTTCTCGGCACCTGCTTGTTTCGGGCAGCGTCGGCCGGAGCAGGATGGATATCGATGACCCCTGGGGCCACGTCCACAAACGTGGACGCGAACGGGTGGAAAGAGGCGCCACCTCTCGTGCGAGCTCCGCTCTCACCTCTGCCGAGGTGAAGAAACCGGCCGCAGGTGAAGCCCCCTGCTCTTTCGCGTCTCCCCGGGCAAATGTCAGGTCGTGATTTCGCAATAGATGCGTATACCGTCAAATGGATGGATGAATTGATGGGTGCGTATACCGTTGAATCTATGGACGCTTTGAAGACGCGCCAGATGACGGCCGCCATTGCTGACCTTGTCTCGTCTTAATCGAGATACCGAGCCACGGACGTTGAGCAGCCTCCATAAAGGCCAATGCTGGGGAGAAGGACGCGATAGAATCTAAAATGGCAATAACCTGGCCCGCTATAATGTAATGATGAATCGAAATAAGCGAAATAAGGGGAAACAAAAACTGAAAGTTGGCTACGGCGAGCCCATATGCACAGCTGCTTAAAAGCGTCCGTAGAGCCACTAAACAATACTGCCGCCACACGGCAAAATATAGCGTAATTTCTATCGAATTACGTCATCTGATCGACCAATCATCGCGCATCAGGATCCAATCACGCAAAAAACGAAGCGCTGGACCACGGCACGTTTACTGCGCGTGATCGGTTTTAGCCGGTGATATAGCGAACGCACAAAGACGACGAGCGCCACGATGACGATGCACTTTTGACACTGATTGATTGGCTCCCACGGGATCGTGGTTGTCTGCTATAGGACTTGATGCGAAACGGAGATAGAGTATGGGGAGCTGACTCACCGATCACTTAATGTCATCCGATGAAAGCCGTAAATGACAGAGACATATAAGCCAATGTTTACCGATACGCTGAACTGCCAATATAGACGCTGCCTCCACGAGCTGTACACCAACACCACCTAGGAGAATAATTGAAGCGCTTGTGCACTGGCATTCCGACGTCATCACCGTGAGATTGAGCGAAGACGCGGATTGGTTACCGGGTGCCGCGTAAGTGCGCTGGGCTGCGCCATCGTTTCCAATCAGCGCGTCGATCAGGACGCTCGATCGGCATCCGGTTTGCGGCTCTAATTGCTCAGATTGCGCCGTCCGACCGCGATGGCCTTCCACGGAGGAAGAGTGGGACGTTCCGAGGACTTCGGTATTCCAAATGGTGTTGTCTGTACCTCGAGGTCGTCCTAGAAGTCGTCCTTGAGGTCGTCCTAGGCGTCGTCCTCGAGCTCATCCTAGAAGTAGTTCTTGAGGTCGTCCTAGACGTCATCTAGGCATCATCCTAGACGTCATGAAGATAACAGCTTCGCCGGTCCTCCATCTTCACGTGAAGTGGAAGGGCTCTACAATTTTTAATGCCAAAGCATTAACTTTCCCATGGAGCGAGGCGACGTCATCAGCTTTGAAGCCGCGCCAAACGGCACCTTAAATCCTTTCTCCGAGTGAAGCCGGCTCCCAGCTCTGAAACCACGCGAAAAGCCCAGCCACACGGCACCTAGTTTCCCCGATCCCAAAGGAGCGGAGTGAAGCTGATGGATTTCGGCTTCGGTCCCATTGGCTGGCGCGCGTCATAGTTTCAAGGGACGAGGCTCCCATTGGCTGCTGCGCGTCAGTTTCTATGACCGCCACCCCATGGCGCTGCGTGTCCGCGTCGTCAGCGCGCGGGAACACGAAGCGTCCAAGGTCGGAGCTGCGAGGAGAGCGCGCGATCTGCCATCGACGCAAATACGCCGCAGACGAAATAAGGGGGCTTCAGAATGGCATGCGTGCTTTTGCATTGACGACTCATAAGAAGTGCATAAGTGTACCTCGAGCCTTTTCTTTTATTATTTTCTTATTGCGGTTTTTGAGGTGAAAACGAGTATAGATGGCGTCTCACCGTACTCTATGGAGAACACCTTTTTGAAACGACAATCTTGATGGGGCTCCAAACGCCTCCTAGGTAAGAAAGCCTAAGTGCTTTCCTGTGTCACTGATTGGAAGGCCACCGTAGGCCACAGAGTGGACACGACCGTGACGTCACCGTTCGGCAAGGAGACGTGTTCTCACTGATTGGACACGAGTTCCGGCCGAACGCTGACGCCGTAGTCGTGTCCAATCGCCGGCCTACGGTGACCTTCCAATTAGTGACGCAGGAAAGCCCTCAGGCGTTCTTATCCGGGAGGTTTTTGGCACACCCCCCCCCCGGTAGCTTACGCCAGCGTAAAGACAACGCTGTCATCTTGCCGCTTATAACCATTGTGTCCGGTTATCCGTAGCTTTCTAACTGAAATCGCAGGAAACGCTTTTCCGTCCCCCAAAAATGTTATAACAATCGCCGACTAAAAAAAAACAAAAAAAAACGGTGTGTTTTGAATTGTTTGACAGAGTGTCGCAGGAGCTCGGGAAGTCCCATTTTCCAGTCGTAACGATCGCCAATTGAGTGCCGATACTCTAAGCGAGTACCTTTTTATTGGCACGGCATGGAATCCTTTCCATTTTGCGGCGGCTTGCGCGACCTCGGCCTCTAAACTCGTGAAACACAAAGTTGGGGCCGAAGTCGACGGAGTGCACCGATTGGCCTATCACGGCGATGACTTCCGGTTTCTTTCGCCGGCGTCCAATCGGGGCGCTCAGCGAACTTTTGGCTCCAACTTTGTGTTTGACGAGTTTAGGGCCCCTTGTCAGTGCTTTTAATCATGTCAACGTGTCTACGACCTCTCTACGTAATACGGAAAACGCTATGTACCTCACTACATTGAACCCTTGGGAGTGACTAATACAAATAAAAAGAAACGGTATGTGTGTGTGTGTGTTGTGAGGGGGGGGGTCGTGCCAAATTAATGAAATGGCGGGCATCTGGCACGCCTCAGCGAAGGACTGAGGATTAATTGGGACGACCTGGGGATCTCCTTGGTGTGCAACCGACATCTTGATTAGACGACGTCTTCTCCGCTCCCGGGGCACCGTCAGATTGCGGGCACCGAAACAACCGCAATAATACAACACAATTTTGTTTTTCTTTCTGCGATGCGTGGTTTTTGCAGGAAAAGTTTGTTGTTCCGCAAAGGGTTCGGCGAAACACCCGGGGTATATATGATATAGGGCCGCTTTGACCGCAGTGTGCACGTAGTACCATCAGCGCGAAAAATAAGATGAAAAGAATAAAAGCGAGGAAATGAGAGAGCGCGGCGGCAGACGGACGACAGAACGGCTGCGGGTATAATGATGACGGTGATGATGATGATGATGGCGCTGACGCGGGGAGATGCCGAGATTACGCTAAACACAGAGAAAGAGAGGCGCCTATTGCGCCGCTTAGCTCTCGGGGAGAAGAAACCCGTCTCGCCGTATAGATGGATGTGTACGTCGTGACTGGCAGTTGTGGTTTCTTTCTTTCTACTTTTGTGTCTTTTGTACCTCAATACCGCGCTTTCGTACCTGTCTTTATTCTTGCTTTTCTTTTAATGGTCTCGGAGGAAGGGTCTGAATGCAGCGTCCATCTTGAAGACTCCAAACCTGCCATTTATATCCTCGCGTTGTGCGTTTGCTGTTGTTGCAGTGCCACACTCGGAACGATGGTCCGGTCGGCGACTGTTTGACTTTGACGCGTCCCTCGGTGCGTGAGTGTGGCTTGTGTGGGAAAGGAACGGTCGGTCGCCGAGAGCTTTTACAGTCGGCTGCCAACAAAGCCCTACACTCTAAAAAAAAAAAAAAAAAAGTTTGTGAATTTGCTTTTTTTGTAGAACACGAAACAACGAATCATGCGTCAATCGATAGACCAGTAAAGGTTCACTGGATTTTGAAAATGGCACCTTACCGGCAAGCCGGTTCCTTCCGCGGTGTCCACACCCGGGTGGGTGACGGCAGATACGGCTCTGGGCGACGGGAACGAATTCGAGAGATTCCAAATGGTTACGTGTTTACAAAGATTTCATTAACATAATTTAGATATAGAAACTACGGCGCACATGTAATTATTTGCACACAGTCAGCGAATACGGCATCATTGATGCGCGGTGAAACAACGCTCGAGTCTTTAAAAACACACACACACACACACACACACACACGCACGCACGCACCCGCACGCACGCACACACACACACACTCGCCAAACAAACACAACAAAAGTCACTCTTTTGCACGTTGTGGCGGACTCCCACCCGACAAACGGCATGCGTGAACAAACAGAAATCATCCTTTGGGCCCTCAACGAATACCACGGAATTTCTCGTATAGAATCGGTGCCCGCATTGCTCGTCGCCTCCGCGCCGAACAGCTGAGACAAGCAACCCTGCAAAAAAAACAAAAACAACAACAACAAAAGAAGATCGACTTGAGGTGCGCGACCCGTGCACTGCGCCGCCCGTCTCCCCCCCGCGAACTAAAGATGCGGATGCCACACGCATGCGCGGAACGCCATATAGCGCCGGAAGGAGGTACGCTATTGGGCAGTTTACCTCCCCCCCCTCCCCCTCCCGGTTATAAGAGGAAGCAAGACAGCCCCCGCACCGCTTCTCGCGACGTTCAGGGAATATTTTATGACCGGTTCTTCGGGTGGTTATAGCTAAATGACTGCATGGTTAGCGAGAGATTTGTTGGAGATTTTTAATGCTCCCGTTAGACGACCGAAACCCCTTTGTCTGTTTTATAGCGCAGATGAGAACCTCGCTAGATCCGCAACTTGGTGATTTCTGTAGGGCTTCACCGTCCCAGAAAATTTTACGTCAACATGCCCGGAAAACCGGCTGAAATGAGCGACCGCGGAAGTCTCTTAGGCAGGCAAGAGACGGCTTGTGTTTGGAAAAACTACGATTAGGAAAATTAAATAAAAAACTACTAATTAATTTGTTAAATATTGCTTTACTATCCTAACTTGATGTTTACCGCGGTCCATCTACGATAGCGTATTCATGAAGAAATAAATTGTCAGCGACCTTTACTTTCAAAGTTCATAAATAAAACATGAAGTTTTAGTTTGTTTAGAAGGCCATATACAGTCTTCCATCAATATATATGTATAATATAGGTCAGGTTGCGCCGCGTCACGTAGCAGTTCATGCGTAGTTCAAATGACGTCAGGCCACATGACATCGATTTTCCTACCGAATTTAGCGGGGAAACCTAATCGGTCTACAGGTCACGTGACGCCAGTTTTCCCGCTAAATTTAACGAGGAAAATAAATTGGTCTCCAAGTCCCGTGACGTCAGGCCGCGTCACTATCAATTTTCCCGCTAAATTTAACGGGAAAACTGAATCCGTGTACGGGTCCCGGGACATCAATTTTTCCGCTAGATTTAGCGGGAAATGCCCGGAGATATGAACGGACAGACGAATGGACGGCGAAAAAAGAGGAAAAAGTGCGCGTAGGTACAATGACGTTTGTCTTACTCGTTGTCCCTGCGCACGGGGCCTTTTTCCGATCGTGTTATCAAAATTATCGTTAGAGAGTTTTAGTAGATCGTGTTTTCAGGCCACGCTAATCGTAGCGGGAGCTCGCGCTGCCACTTCGATGCATGCTCTGCAGAAGCGCGCGTCGTAGCGGTAGCGGGCCTTTGAAAACGATCTACTAAAACTCCTATTCACTGTGATCCCTCTATACTCTACGCCGCGATTCGTTGTCTCGTGTTGTGCAAAAAAACAACTCGGAAACCTTTTTGTTTTTTAGCGTGTAGAGCACAGTAATGGTGACATCTCTTTGTCGCCGTCTTCCGGGAGAAGTGTGATTGTACTATCTGCACATTGCTGTAATCGGAGGGGCCGGTCCCAGCAAACCGCGTGCTCTTATCAAAGGGCAAGCACCCATAAGCGAAACGATGGACAGCGGGCGAACCTCCATTCACGTGTCCGTCTGCATCGAGCCCGTTAGCAGACAACATCCGGAAACGCATGCCGCGGTGTCATTGTCTTCTTCGGTCTGCCCGCCCTTGATCCTCGGCGGCGGCATCTCTTTCGGCAAACCGTCATCCCCGACCACTCTCCAGTTTTCGGTTCCATTTCTCCCGCTTCTGCCCGCCACGGCGAATACGCGAGACGCGGACCGCGGCACCGAACTGACCATTACGGCCGACAGTTGTCCGCCATTACGGGGACCGTTCCGAATAGCCGGCGGCATGGGGCGTGTCCAGAACGGCGTCTGGTAGAGCTGTTTGTTTTAGCGCCGTTGCTTCGAAGGCGTGCTTGTTTGCGTTGCTTCGCTCGGTGAACCGCAGCGTTCTTTTTCTGTGCTACTCCTTTTTTTCTTCGGGCGAAGATGGTCATTTTGCCGAAAAACGGGGATCCGGTAGACGATCCGCCGAAGTGAACGACGAGTCTTTGACCGCTCCATTGGGAACGCTGGTCTTACTGTATATGTGGTCCTCGGAATACGCCAGCCCGCCCTAAAGGTGGTCCCTCAATTTCCGCCCGATAAGCGTCGTGTTGTCTCTCCGGTCGCGACTCTGCCCACAGCAACGGTCGTGTGATGTCGCAGACGACCGTTCTGCCGCGGCTTGCTCGTCCAGTGTGACAGTCCACGGAAGTGTCGGCGACAGCCAGGAATCGTGACGCCGCTGCCAAGGCGACGCTCGCGTTTGCTCGTGCTACTTGCCGGAAGTTGTACGCCCGACCACCAGGATTTTGACATCATACATCCTGACAGTCCGACTTTGCCAAAGTCGTCTTTTTGTGTTTTTAGATGCGGAGCATCTCTTGCTCGGGTCTATGTCCCGCGGCGTCGTAGTCCGCACTCGCACTACGCACGCGCAACTCTCCTCCTTCCCTCTCTCCAACAGCTGCCGCGTTACTCTCTCCGCTCTCTCTCTCTACCAGCTGCGTGCACTGCGCGTTCGTTCGCTTCTACTCACACCGCGCGCGCACGCGCAACTCTCCTCCTCTAGACTCCTCTCCTTCAAGTGTGAAAAAAAAAAATAAACGGCGAGCGGCGAGCGTTTCAAGTTTCTCTGCCGCGAGCCGCGACGAAGGCTCGCGTAGGGGGTAACGCTAGGGCAGTCGGTGGCGCCATCTCTCGACGTCAGCACGCAACTGACTCTTTCCTCCGGAACCAACACGATGCTCCGCATCACCCCATGGTTCCCCTGGGGAAGATGGTGTAATTTTTTTTGGAGAGGGGGGGGGGAGGCGTTTTGGGACTTTTTTCGGTGCAGGCCTGGGGCGGAATGCAGAGCACAAGGATCGTCTGCTTCTTTTGAAGGGCTTGTGGTGACGTCAGAAAGACGCCGAGCTCTGATTGGCTCTGATTCAAGCGATAGTGGGTAGACCTGAAAGCAAGCTGCCTGTAGGTCTACCCCCCCTTTGATTCGAATTACACTTCATGTTTTGTACGCGTGATGTTGTGACGTCACGTTTCACGTGAGCTTGTGGGTCATTTGGTTGTGACGTCATGAGCCTATCGACCGAGCGTGAATTTCAGCGAAGCTACCGACGCCGGCTTTTCTGCCACACAAGATGCTTAACGTTTCGCGTTAAAATTAATTATTACGTGTAATTTGAGCAGACGATCGTTCGCCTCCTCCTCGCAGCTTGCCTTACAAACGCGACCCATATAAACCACGCGAGCCTGATCGACCAGTTGGCAACACTCTAAAATGTAGGCACAACGGGCTAGGTGGCGCAAGCTACCTCCCTTTACAGATGGTATAGCCGCCAGTAACGTCCATCCATCCAACTTGTTTGCGGCTCTGGACGTATCCTGGCGAGTGCATTCATTATTCAACAGGCGACAAAAAAATGAGCGAGTTGGAAGAGCTGTACTGCGCGAAAGAGAACAGACGACCGAAGTGGTTATTATTCTGTACAATGTACAGACCGCGACACTGTTAGCACGAACGATTGTTTTTTTTGTTTTTTTCGTCCGCGGCATGGTACATAGAGCATGCTGCAATAATATATTTGGTGAAATGTCATGTGCCACAACGCAATCAGCTTTTATTAGTATTTTTATGCGCTTTTCACGCGGGCGACACTTTGCAAAAGATTTTGAGCTTGTAAGCAGATAGGAGAGAGGAGCCCCGGGCATCCCGCCAGTAACGACGCGACGAAAGGAGAGTCTTCCGTGTCGTCTGCTTCAAACACTTGTTTTCAAACATTACTCGCGTTGTGCGAAATCACACTTTGACAGTATCCAGTTGTACACGCGTAATATCCGGTGGCTTTAAAAACTTCCGCCGCGCTTACCCACTTCACGCATCACCGACGTCGGTCGTCAGCGGCATCCACGACGCCACCCACGACGGCTATGAGAATTAACCATGTCGTATTCCGTCCTCAGGTACGTGACGGCACCATGCATTCCACCCGCATTGCGCGATCGTGCTACAGCTATCGTTTTCGTTTCTTCGTATATTGTAGGCAAATAGTACAACTTTTTTTATGTCTATGTTTTTAAGTTGAGCTCTCTCCTAGATAACATCAATTGGTTCTCCTAAATACTTTGCGGGAAAGCATCCGCTCTAGATTTCTTAGAGTGCATAGCCGAAACGCCTGACTTAATTCATTGCTCGTGTAATGGAAAACCAAAAAGCCTCTACGCGAGTATGTAATTCATATTCGGTTGATTGGATCATGCGACGGCAGTAGGCCTTCGGCTGCATGGCGTCGAACTTGCAGGCATCGCTGCATGCCGTTTTCAGGCCAGCAGGCTCACTTTTCGAACAGGGCGACGGTGCCGAACGCTGTGCGGCTTGTAAACAAGCCGGATTCCTGCATGAATGCATAGATACACATCGAGTAGGCAGCTAATTGAAATGCAGGACTCGTTTCGCGGTTTTAAGAAAACAACAACAACGAAACGAAGTGGAAACATTTTTACACGATGAATAATAATGGAATAAATTTAGATCTTGTCGAGAAGTGGGAAGAAGGAAGTGTTTTCCTGTGTGATAATGTTTTTTTTTTCCGTAGACCCGAAAGTCGAACATTTTGAATTGCTAGATACTCGTTGTTCCCTTTGCTTCGGACAAATAAACTTAATGTTCGCTTCTGTACGGAGTAGCAAAGCGCGGATGTTACATGGATTGAAGCACGCGGGAAGGCTCGTACTTCAGTCCATTTAATGATAGGATCATCGTTTATACGTTTCTTTGTACCGCTAGCCTTGCGCCTGGTGCAACGAGACGTAACTTTAGCAAACTACCCAGTTTCCCACACGCTCATAATCTCTGCAAAGTCGACTGATTTGCTGGTTTTCGATGACGCTCAGCAAGTTTCTAATTGGAACCATATATGTTTGATTTTGATTCATTAAAAGAAGTTAGTGAGCAATGTTTAGTTGATTATTTGACTTATTGTGACGATTAGCCTACGCATATTTATATATTCTGCCCTCCAGCCGCATAACTCACCTGCACAGACCACGGACTCAAACCTTAACCGTAGCCGAAAACCGTTTAGGAACGAAATTTTTGTTTCAGTAACCGTAACCGGGACAATACCGTTATTTGAAATTTATGGAAAAGCGTAACCGTAACCGTAAATAATTTGCCGGTAACCGATATTAACCGCAAAATAAAGATGTCAGTTTTCCTCAAGAATGACCTCGAGGAGGGATCTTGAAATATCGCGGCCATTTGACAGGGTTACCGTCAGCGAGTGGTGCATATCTGGTAAAACATTTCCGTTCAATCTAAATTTAGGATTAAGAATTCTTTGTCCGGCTCAACGAAAATTCGTGACATATCCCTAGTTGCAGCATATCTGTTAAAAAAGCTCCGCTCCCCAACCCCGAAAAAAAAAAATGGCGCTGCTATATAAATTTGCACATATTTGCAATATAAATATAAATGCACACTTTTCTACCTTCACAGAACCAGATAGCGAGAAACGTGCCCTTCTATGACTACATGCATTTGCTTGGAAATAGCAAACATGACGTAGGTGCACGCACAACAACGAAGACGGGAAGGGTATTCACGAACAACACACGACATGTTTTTACAGGTTTCTATGTCGTTCGTCCCTCTTTTTAGTCTTCCTTGTGTTTTGCTATTATATTTACATTATGTTTGACTTTCATCAAGAAGCCCAGCACTGAATTTTATTACTTTATTCCACTTAGAAGTATTCTACTAGAGGAGGGATTACAGTTCTGCTCCTTCCTTTAGTGCAGGCCAAGACTCTTCTGCATATATTATGTTCAAATAATTTATAGCGACGAGGAGGTGCGAATGGCTCTTTTAGCACCCACTGGGAACTTTCTGAGGGTTGTTTACAAACGCTGCCGAACAGCAAAGTAGGGATGTTTATTTTCAGTTTTACTATACATAGATTGCGATGATCCCCGAGTAGCGGGGGTAACATGTATGGTTGGGTATCAAGCTATACAATGCAAATCGATGTAGTGAACAAGTGTTGGAGCTAGAAACGTGTGCAACTTTTGACCAATTAGAATCATTTAAGACGTTTTTGAGTTATTCTAATTGTGAATGTTCCGTTGTTGGACATCTGCTACTACTTTAAACAGTTTATTATAAAACGGCTGTCTAGCATTTCAATAAAAGAAATTAACGGAGAAATTGATAAAAAATGGTTTCTAGGAACGTGTAACCGGTAACCAAAACCGTAAAAAGTAAAACCGTAAAAACGCCGAAACGAAACCCATATCAACAGGAATCAGTAACCGTAACCGTAACCGAAACCTTATATATTTTTTCGGTTAGAGTCCCTAGCACAGAACCGCACTGTGTGCCTTTCGTGACTTTTTGTTTCTTTTCTTTTTTTATGAATATGTACGAATTATAATTAAACAGCCCGTGTGTGTGGATTAAAATGTGGCTTCGTTATTTGAACCAATTAGAGGCAATTAGAGATACAAAGACAAGAGAGAGGGAGAGGAAAAAAAGGGCGGAAAATAATCGCCGGTTCTTTGTCCATATGACCTTGGAGTCGCGGACCAAATTAGTGTGTGTGCCAAAAGCTCCTTCCTCGCCATGTAGCTCGCCGCTTGTCCGAGACCAGCAGACTCCTGGGCCACCTTGTATGGCGCGCGCACCCGCGTCAGTCAGAAAGAGCGATGTTTACCAGAATTTCGGGTCAAGCATCGTAACTGCTTAGCATATCGTTAGTAGGTCACGTGTGGGACCCCGAAAGACAAAAGAACCGATCGCGCGCCCGCCCCAGACTTCGTTGGGTCTTACCTTGAAACGCAACAAACGCTAAACTCTATAAAAAAAAGAGCAGAAAAAAACATTGTTGCTTATACTTTTTTGCAAAGCACTTGGCAGAGCCAATCGCTGCAATCTACGAAGGAAGCTCAGCGAACGACGTGGCTAAAAATACGTCTACATCTAAAGAAAAAAAAAGAAAAAAGAAAGAAATTGTCTGTTGGGGGAGGGGATACCGATTTGTCCTCCATACGAGCATAGCGTGTGTCGGACTCTTTTGAGATCCATCGCGTATGCAAATTTGAGTGAGTTGTTTTCGAAACAATTGGCCGGTGCCTTACTCCGTGTTGCGCGGACCGCTGGCCCGTTGATTGTGTACGACGCGAGGCGGCGCTGGGCATGGGTCAGAAATAAGAGAAGCAACAACGAACCGCGGAAGAATATATCCATTCTTGCTTTCAGCTTCGGTTGGGCAGAGTTGAATGCTCGGAGGAGACGTATGTACCCCCGCGGTATTCATCCATACGGTCCTGCCTTTTTCTACGTCTTCGATCCACCCCCCCCCCCCACACACACACACACGCACACACAAGCTCACCGGTTTGTCGAAAAAGTACGAATTATGGAACCTCAACTTCGCATTCCACGGCTAGTCGTATATCTTCAGCTCTCTCAGAAACCGCAGCAGGTTAAGGCAACGAAGCGCGAAGGACTGTTCCAGTTCATATATCGTCCGCCGTAGCACGCTTAGGCTAAACGTTCGTTCGGTCGGATCACGCTTCAATTTTAACTCTTCAAAAACTCGTGTTTTTTTGTTGTTTTTTTTCTTACACGAAGTTGAAGAGTGGAGTAGAATCTTGGTCTCAATGATATTGCCTCAGTGTATTCAAATAATATTATATAGTATTACTTAGGAAAATGGGGTCACTTTATGCTTTTCCGTGTTATATGAGTCTCGTACGCTCGCAAGAAATTTGCACCATTCCCGCCAAGCCCTTGGGAGATCCAAGCGCAGCAGTGTACAGCTCGGCGAATATGGGGAGGCTGAAAGTATGTTTACACCCCTCCCCCTATAAAAACAAAAACAAAACAACTGCGCATGTGTCATTGAGCATGGTTAAACGTCGTGCGCTGAGCCACGGCGCAGACGTCATCCTCCGCATGTTGCAGCGATCGACTCTCCCAAGGGCTTTTGCGTAAAAAGAAACACTCTGAATTCTTTTTTTTAATAAAGTGTGCAGTTTTGTTATATGTGCTCTGTTCCAGTTTAAGTCCGAAACCAAAATAAATGACCGGCGGTGCATCGCTCCAGTGGCGCGAAATGTAATCGCAGCCGAAATGTTACGTCAAATCGAAGCCGAGTGTACTCCACTAAGGCCGATTTTAGAGGTACGACCCGCTGCTCTTTAGCGGGCAGGAAGCGGGTATAACTTTTGGTCGAGCAACACTGGGCGACGCGTGCATCGGAGCCGGAGGAGATTTTTACAGCATGGAAACCACAGCAGCGTAGTCTGACAACCGGGGGATGACTACTTCCGTCCGCCATTTTTGGGGGGGGGGGGGGGCTCTGACTCATAGGAACTCGATGAGATTTCTCGGGAATTAACGAGACAAACAAGTAACGCCATTTTGTGTTATCGCGAAATCCGCTGGTTCTAGCGAGCAACACGCTCCGCCCATTGGCCAAACTCTCTGAGCGGAGCACCCGCGTGGCGTCACGTCGCTGTGCACGTCCCGCGGTCCATTCCGCGTTCCAGAGCACCATAGGGGGCGTTCACGTCGCGGCCGGACAGCCGATGACCAGTGTTGCCATCCCTCTCGAGCGGAGAGTTTCGGTTCTGCCGTGGGCGTCCGAGATCAGACTTTGAGCCGTGATGTCTGTAAAAATACACACATATATATCAAAAGAAAAAGAAAAAAAAGTATACCTCGTAATTTAGGGACACTGACTGAGCTGAAAACAGTCGTAATGATCCCGAATTCGAAAATATTGACCGGAGTTGCCCCTTGATTAAAGTGAAACGGAGTCTCGTCTTCGTCCGGTAATGGTGCCTACAGCGATTCCAGCACAACGGCCTTGCCGTCTCTGAGGGTGGCCGAGGCCGAGTGCAGGGGCGTGTATCATCGGTTCGTTCTCCCGCGTTACCCTTTTCGGCGGGCCGGCTATTTCGGCCGGCCGTCAAACCACCGGCGAGGCTGACGGCCGCCGCCGAACAACGGGATCTGGTGGCCGATACACACGACGACGACTGACTGTGTCGTCATTGTTGGCGGCTGCAGCGGAGAACGGCTCTTCTATCTTTGGCGCCGCTTGGCACTGCCAATCGTCCACGCGGCTACCATGCACCGCTCTACTCCTGCGCTTTTCCTCGCTCTCGGCAGGGAGTGTCGACGCTCTTCTTCTTCTCGTGCGGTGACAGGCCCTTTGTGCGGCCCGAAATGATACGACTAAGCGAATTTGAGCGGGGCGGGCCGGCTTGTTGGCGTTTGTGTGCGGAACGCTGCCGCCGCTTCGGTCGGCGGCCGGCGGCGGCACAAAGCGGCCGATCGTCGCCCCATTTGTCGTGAGGTTGAAGGCCCCGGTGGCGCGCCTCCCGAAATCGGCCGGGCTGTCTGCTTCCTATATATATGCGCTCCTCTCGTCTTCACAGCTTCCGCACGGCGCCATCGAATTAACTTCTCGGCGGTCACACGTCGCATGTGAAAAACAGCCTGCGTCACTTTCTCCGAGGCGTGTGTCTTCCTCGTATGTCACGTTGGTCATGCAAGCACTGCCTGCAGACATACCCGTGTGCTAGGTGGCGCAAGCTACCGCTCTATACAAAGGGTATAGCCCGTAACATCCATCTGTCCATCCATGTGCAAACACGTTCGCAGTATGCTCGAGGCTCGTTTGCAGATCATTCTGTCGTCGTGTCGGGAGACCGTGTCTTTCCTATGACGTATGAACAGCCGGACTGCTGCTTTCGAAGGCCGTGTTGCTGGATCTTTAAAACACGGAATGCTTGGATGGATGAATGTTAATGGCTATACCCCTTGTGACGGGCGGTAGCTCGCGCCACCTAGCCTAAAGTCTAAACGGAATTCCCTTAAAGATTTTTCCGTCCGTCCCACATTTCCCAGCTAAATTTAGCGGGGAAATTGACGTCACGTAACCCTCGTGTATGCATTCAATTTCCGCGCTGTATTCAACCCGAAACCCGCGTCTCAAACCAATACGTTTACCGCGTCATCAAAAAAAAAAAAAAGTGGTCCGAGCTTTGTGACGTCGTTAAAAGTGTCACGCACGCTGTCGCCGCGGTGGAAATCCTGCCGGCGTCCCGTATATAGGTGGCGTTGGTAGCCACCTATAGATCTTGGTGCTGAAAGCTCGACCCAACCATCTAAGTGCGCCACTGAGAAAAAAAAATACGCCATTGGGTGGTACGTTACCCCAGAGCAGTGGTCTCAAAACACGCGGCGCACAGGCAACCAGCTGCGAGTCCCGGTTCCCATGTCTCGATCGCTAGAAATGGCATGCGCCATTGTGATCTCATTTCGCCGATTCATTTCCTCTCGAAAAGTATAGCTCTGCTCTTTTATAACGTGTATTCAGATAGTTTATACCCATCTGTGTTCATTTGCCTTTTGTTTCGCTTTATTGTATGCTTCCCAGTTTTTTTTTTTTTTTTTGTCAGGTTCAACACCTCTACAACAATTCTGCTACTAGGCTGCAAGTGTGAGCTCTTCGTTGAACGACGCATTTCGGCTGCACTAACTCTCGATCAGTGGGAGTAACTGCCGAAGATAAAACTACAAACTAAACATCCTCGCCTTAAAAAAAAATAATAAATAATAATAATTAAAGACGAGTTTTTTTGTTGTTGTTTTTCTCAGAAAAGTTGTGATAAAAAATTGTCAAAAAAACAAAAAATCTCAAATTAGCCGATTTCTTTTTTTTTTTTTTTAGATACACGTTGAGTTTGGCTATT
Source organism: Ixodes ricinus (assembly GCA_037355805.1). Lineage (NCBI taxonomy): Eukaryota > Metazoa > Arthropoda > Arachnida > Ixodida > Ixodidae > Ixodes > Ixodes ricinus. The sequence continues at coordinate 12,728 of JAZHYW010014524.1, read as the reverse complement.
TCCTGAGTGAATCGAGCAACGGGAACGAGTGGACTTAATCTCTCGTTCTATTAAAAACGCCAGCGGGTTGGCGGCGCAGTATCATTTTAATCCTTGCTATCACATCAGGTCAGGGTCCAAGTATAGACATTTAAAACAAATGGAATTTAAAGATGTCACTGGCAATAGTGTGAGTTTACAAAAAGCATAGAGCACGAGGTCTCTTCTCTTTGAACTCCCCTCTCCCGTCTTATGTGTTGGCCATCAACCTTTCCCGAGTGGACTACGTGGGCCCCCCACACTCAAATGAGTTTGAGAGCCCTGCCTCAGAGTAAAAGTAACAAAAGCGGCCCTCCCTTCTAGTGCCTAAAGTGGGCGTTTCCGAATCTGGTGTTCCTTACTAGTACATACGGGTCAGAGCGCGCCTACGGTGTACGGGTTATTATTTACGGAACCCATAAAAGACAAACCGCGCTGACGTGGTTACTGGACGAAACCATGCCGGTCCCTGCACCGAAGGTGCTCAAATCTGTCTGTCTATTTTTATTTTACGTGTTTTTGTCGTCTCGAACGCGTATCCCTGTTATTGGCAGATATTGCGCCAGAATATTGAGGTCACCCCCTTTTTTTTTTCGGTTAGGCTGAAATAAAGGAATAAATAAATAATATATATATATATAGAAAGATTCCTACTTTCCGCGCCGAGTTACCCGTAAACTAAAAAGGTATGCGTTCGTCCAGAGCGAGCGTCAGCTTCTCTCAGACGAGGGAGGACACGTGACGCGATAGACCCCGAGATATTTTCGACGGAGCCAACTCTCTCGCCTCTTTTTCCCACCTTGACTTCATTCAAGCTCGCCGCTTCTCCTTATTTTACTCATTTTCTTCCCAAAGCGTATACTCATACCCTCGCTACTTTCCGTAGCTTTCTACGCACGCATTTCTTTTTTATGTTTTCGTAGTTTTCTCGAGGAAAGTTCGGCTTGAGAAGAAGGAGCAAAAGGGGGCATCTTTTTAACCTTCCCGCGCTTTTTTACGCGCACTTTTTTTTTTGCATCTTTTTTTTTTTTTGAGTCGTTGCCGCAAAACGTTTATACGAGACACTCGCCATCGCCAAAGTCACCGCTGCAAAATAAACACAAAAAAAGGGGAAAGAAATAATAAAATTCCTAAGGGTCATTGATCTCGGTAATTTTTTATTTTCTTTTCTTCTCACCTTTTTGCACCGTGCTCGTCCGTTTGTTGGTCGCCGTTCCCTTGACCAGTCTCGGGAGGGTATTTGTTTGGGTTTCAGATAGGTTCCATAATGGTTCGCTCCTTTATTTTTCTACGTGTCTTTTTTTTTTTTTTTTTTCATCTCGCCTTCGCGAGATTCTTGAGATGGTTTTGTAATCGGGCGGCCGGCGGCGGTGATCGAGAGAGATACAGAGAGATAGCGCAGCGTGTGTTTGTATGTGTGCGTGCTCGCGCGCGCTTTTTCTTTTTCCCGAAGTACAGAGAAGAGCTGGCCGCCGGGTTCGCGACGGCCGCGCCATGGGAAAAGAATGTTTGCGAGTCCGACAGCCCTTTCTTTGCCAGACCGTTTCCGGGTGTTGTATGGTGCGCTTTCGGCTCTCGCACGCAAGTATATATATACGCTGCACGGGCACTGTTTGCGCGCACACGACGTGGACGTTGTTTTCCCTAGTTTTACGCCTTCGGCGTATTCCCACACAATACCGCTTAGATTAGTGCACCCTCAAATTAACACTTTTTTTCCGACTGACAGATAAGAGAAAAGAAGAAGGTAAGTAATGAATATAGTGCAATTAAATGCAAAGGTGCTAGCGAGCTCTTGTTCCCCTTCTCCAAGGATTATTTTCGTCAAAGATAAGTAATCGTGTTGTATGGTCGTGTAGACAGCGGGAAGTTTATGTCAGTCGCACGCATCTCCACTATAGATTTAACCGGTACTTTATAACTAGGGTCCGGAGTTATCGGTTTAAACCGATAGAAACCGATAAAAGTACGCCGAATCCATTTTCGGAAATTCGGTTTTAACCCAAAAAGGTCAGTTTGTAGGTTCGGCGTTTTCGGTTTAAACCGATAAAAGTACGTCTAATCCGTTTTCTAAACTTCGGTTTTAACCGAAAAAGGTAAGTTTTTAGGGCCGCGTCGAGGTGGGTGGGGGAGGGGGGGGAAGAGAGAGAGGACTCTGCAAGGTTCGACATTGTGTGACGTCTTCGTGATTGCCCTCTTCCAAGGTTCAACATGCAACACAAGAGGTCTTGGATTGGCCTTCGCGTGACATCTGTGTTCTTCCTGTGATCGGGCTTAATGTGTCAAGTTCCCGGTCCTAAAAAAAAAAAAAAAAAAGTTGGGATGTGGGCTAGCATACGGTTTTTCGCTTTATGCGCCTCAGAGGACATCGAGGAAAGCCGTTAATACATTTCTTAACACCTCTCTCGAACTTCCCTGTGGTTGAGAACATAAATACAGTGGATATTTTTAATTATCTTTTTTGTTATTGCGCTGGTTTCTTTACGGTCATCACCACAGACGGTCACGTCGTCAGAATGGGAAGGAAACAGAAGCGCGCTGAAGATTATGCCCGCGAATTCCTCGATTTCGAGGTGTGTCCTGACGGAAGTTGTAGCGAAGACCACGCATGTATATGTGCCGTTATTTTTTTGAGTGACCACAAATATCACAGCTACAAGGATCATCTTATCCGGTGTCCGATTGTGTTTCTTTCATATTCACCGAAAAAAAAAACGGTAAACCTTTTTGGGAATAAACATACTACCGAAAAAAAAAACGAAAAATTATTTTTAAAATAAACACTGAAAAAGGTACGCCGAATTTTGAAAAAATAGAAACCGAAAACGCGGAACCCTAGTTGTAACGACTGCTAGCATGGGGTCTTTAACCTGCATTACGTATCAGCATATTGTATACCGCACGCCGACACGATGCTCATCCAGATGGAAACGGGCAGGGGTGGAACAGACTTAGAGGAAAAACAAAGAGGGAGGGGGGGGGGGGGGTAGTAGGTCCCACAAGGACCTTCGCACTGCCGCACGCGCAGTACTACTGCGCTTGCGCAGTGCGACGTACCTGAACTGTTTGGGGGGCCCAAACCTTCCCCCTCCCCCCCCCCCCCACTTATTGTAAAACTCCCTAAAATATTTAATTGAAGAGTTTTAGAATGGGGGCGCCCCAACTCTTTAGGTCCAATCAGCTTGGCGCGTCCCAATGCGCATGTGCAGGACTTGTGCGTTTGTGCAGTTCAGCGTCCCAAGCTGCTCGGGGGACCAAGAGTGTTGGCGGGCTTCCTATAGGTAATATTCACTGGGCGCCATATTTGAGGTCGGTGTCCACGGGGCATGCTGAGAACGTGCCCCTAATTACCTTATCAGGGGAGCGCTACAACCTTGGTGGTAAGCAATGCATGATATGGGGAAGCGTTGTGAAGCTAATCGTCAGTTCGCGCTCAGCGGTAACCGACTGAACTATATGGCCGCCAGCGATTACTACCTACTCTAAAACTCCTTATTGTTCAACAAACACCCTGATCGGCGCTCGAAGTTTAGAGCGGCAGAATAGGTCTTTCAATTGTTCGGCCTCCAGCGCGAGCTTCTAAAGGGTGTATTCACTGGCGGCCATATCTGTGTGCGCTAATGCTGAGCACGTGCTGATGGCTAGCTTCTACAGTTATTTTGCAACGTGCACCCCGCACCATCAAGATTGCCGGTCTTGGCAGCCTATTAATGTGAGCTCGTTCTGAGCGTGCGCTCTAAACAGTGACCTCAAATATGGCGGCCAGTGAATACGCCCGATACACTGATCAGCCAAACCGTATATCATGACCGCCCTATACATACACCTCAGTGTGACGTGACGCTGCGATTCCCCGTCAGATTCAGCGGGAAGAGCTTTCGTCTACATTTAGCGGCCCACGAGCACACTCAACCGCATGCTTTGCAAAACCTGGCCAATATATATACGGCTCTGTCCGCCAAAAAATATTTAGATATATGTCTTAATCCTACGAATAAATGTCTTCATCGTACGGATAATGAGGCAGGGGGGGGGGGGATGTGCCTCATTACAGATAATTGCTTATGGGCGCTGAAATAAAGAGATGATAACGATGATGACTATGAAAGTCGGGAGACGCAGAACCTGCAGCGCGTTTCGAAATTGCCCTGGCTTATGTTCCAAGATTTAGCGTGCAACTTTCGCGTTGTACTTCGTGGGACATTTTTTCTTTTCTTTTATAAAACCCAAGCACAGACAAACTGTGCTAAAAAAAAAAAAGTTTATTCTTGGAACGAGCTTGGCACTGACTTTGCTGTCTCTCGAACCATCCTTTGGTGGGATATACCGTCTCCTAATTAACGGAGTGGTTGGCATTCCGCGTCCGCCGTTCCCTCGCATGGAAATGAGTGGGTCGCACACTTAAGTGCGGTCTGAACCGAGGCCAGGCGCGTAATGCGCCTTATACACACGGAGTATAGCGTGGACGAAGGCATTAAGCTCTCCACGCAGGGTCACGCCACCATGGCCAACCCGCGAGACGCGTCCCATGCAGAACTGCGCCCCCCCTTGTCTCTCTCGTCGCATTCGGTGCCTCGTTTACACACCAGTGTCCTCGTGTCGTTAAAAGACAGACTCCGTTCGCCCCTACGATATAGTATACAGATATGCATGTGTATAGGGGTTTGGTGAAAACAGCGACATATTGTTCGCAGCCTTGGATGCCGCTGATAGCTGGGACTTGTTCGCGGATTCCGCGTGTCATGTTGTTAACTAGGATTACGGAGTTTTGTATCTAAAAGTGCTGTGTGCGGCGTGCCAAAAAACACCGGCCGTGGGAGTGGTTGAGTCCGGTCGTCTTGGCAGAGGATGGGACTTGAACGAAGAAGCACTGAAATGAATTCTTTGCTGTCGGCCTTGGGAATCTGTCGTGTATGCTTTAACGTATGGACTGACCACAAAGGATACACCGGCGGAAAGGACTGGTGGCCGAGTGCGTTAACTTATAACTATAGGTACCGTGTTTTCGGATAAATCTGGAGAAGTTTCAAAAGCACTTGGCGGTAAACGCCACCTAGCGGCTAGGACAGAAATGCATGTGGTGGCAGGTTGCTCGCCTGCCTTCTACGAATCAGATATGCGCAGCACGCGGCGGTCCAAAGACGCGGCCGTGAAACTTGGATTCAAAAACACGCTAGGAAAATCGCCACTATATGATAGCGCTGCAACCTCGCTTCCGCCCGAGGAAGAATGGGCCGACGCGGGCCTCGTCCGATGTGTCCGTCCGCCTCGTGCATCGACGTCCCCGACGCGGACGTCGTGACGACGTCCCGAGACCCGCCTCGGAGGGAGCGCGTGCCGACCGACGCTCTCACTTTCGCCCCCGAGTCGCCCACTGGAACAATGGAAGCGACCTGTACCGCCGTGTGGACTGGATTTCCACGAGGATGACAAAGAAAGGACAAATGCCCAGGTCCCCGCCAAACCCCCGTGAACGGAGAATCCATCTCCGCTTCAGGTTTACGGATTAGGTGACGCTCCCATGGAGGCACTTTCCGCCAAATTCAGCGGCGCATTACTTCTCGTTTCAGAATATCTGACCCCCTCCCCCGTGAAATGAAATAAAATAAAATAAAAGTCAAATTGTTAGTGTGTTGTAGGTGAAAAGTTCTAGCATCCCTATCGAAGCATAAAGAAGCATCCCGCTCGAAACGCAGCGGTACCGTACCAAAGATTTGACGGTGCTTTACCATTACACATAGGGTCTATTACTCGAAATAAGGCCGCTGAATGGGCGCATGGTGTAGCAAAGGGTGCAGCAAGTGACCATTTTTGCACCGTTCTAGTATTCAGGACGCGACCACGGGGCCGATTCCCCTGCGGCGTGTGTCGCCCCAATTCGATCGCGAGTATGAATCGGGAGGAGCCACCGGAAGCATCCGTGTCCGAGAAAAAGGAGAGAGCGGAGCCCCAGACGTTTGCTCTCTCTCTCTGCGGCGTACCCATTGTCCGACGGAATGTTGTTGTTCCGGGCGGCCCTCATTCCGAGCAGACGACTGTCGCGGTGCAAGTCGCACGCAGGAAGCTGCAGGGGGACCCTTCGTGGGAACAACAACAGTGTCGCCTGGTCCTCCTCCTTCCCCGTTTCCGAGTCGTTTTCTTTCGTCGCCGGAGTCGTTACCGACGCGCACCGCCAACTGTCCCGGTTCCCTGTCGACGAGAACGCCTCGGCTTTATTAGCTCGCTCCTTTTTCTCGTCTTCTGTTGTTGTTTTTTGTACCCCCCCCCCCCCCGGCTCTCGACGACGCTCAGTAACGCTGATCGTATCTCGAAGCGGCCTGTGACATAAGCGACGATCCGATTATAGCCAGTCAAGCGGCGCCAAAAGTGATAACGCAAGTAGAGAACGGATCCCTGACATTTACACTTTGTCAGGTCAATGGGGCGGCGAAGACGTATTCGAGTTTTGTGTTGCTTCCCGTCTTTACCTCGCTCCGGGGTTTATTATGTCACGCAACAGCTTGTTTTTAGCCTCTCCTCGAAGCTACGTGCCGCCTGGCTCTATACCCTTCATGTTAATGCAGCTTATCTGGTTTCCTGACCCCTTTCTCTACAACCCGCCAGTGTATACATTCCTGCATCTCAGAGCTCCAGCGCGGGCTTTCTGCCGTCGATGGCACACCGTAGCGCAGGCGTGCCATAGGCCCGGCGAAAGTTAACGCGCAAGTTGTCGCCTCGGCGGCTCCGAGCGCGCCGACTATACCGATTCAAGGTGGCGGGTTCGAATCCCGGCCGAGGTGTCGCGCCATCTGACGGATGCTTAATGCGCAGAAGGCGCCGTGTAACCTGAAATCACTGAATGCAGGATTCATTCACTTTAGTGGAACCGAGCTTTCGGTTAGGAGTGATCGACGGCCGAGTGGTCGCTCACCAGCTCCGAGCACGTGTGGAGCGAAATTTCGCACTGCAGAACCTAGGGATCCCGGGCCTCAATCCCCACCCCTGCCCTTTCCGGATCTGGATATGAGGATCGCATACCGCGTGTGGTCGTGTATCACTACTGCTTGATGAACGTTAAAAGCCCCAGGCTATCGGTTGTACTGGTGCACTGGCTAAATTGCTCATCTACTGCTCTTGAGGCGGTTGACCCTGTTGACGCAGACTAACATCGGTCTATATAAACATACACACAGCATTATTATTAGCTTTCGGCTACCCGTCAAAAGCATCCCCAGCATCTGGTCCAAATGAAACCCCAGTCCTTCCGCTGGGGCCTGCCAGATGCCATGCATCTCGTTGATTTCGCACGTAGATAAACCCTCCGAGCTTTGATTTGAAAGGCAACGCGCGCGTGCTTGGAGCTTTTACTTTGTGCCTTTGTACGAATTTGAAAACTGCACTCCTTCGAGGAGACTCATCATAGAGCATATATAGATCGTCCACGGCAGGTGTTCCGCGGACGCAGGAGGGGTCCCTTTCCAGAAAGGGCGGGCTGCCTCGTTTTGTCTCCCGTACACGAAGCTCGCGAGAACAGCTGTGGCTTTCGGTCCTTCGCGTTGGAGCAGACCGCGGCCCCCCGCACAACTTTACTGCCACGGTGGGCTCGGAGCTCGCTGTGAATGCGTGGGCTTCTTGGTAGTCTGATAAGGGAACACGTCATTGCCGCGGCATTTGTCTGATATCCCGTCGTGTGGGGGGCATTCGGCGAGGCGTGTGTGGCCGAGCTCCGTGCGGGGGCCATGGAGCTTCTCCGGAGGTGCCTGGACGTGACGCTGCGCGGCGATCCCTTGCTGTCGAGCTGCGCGTCCTTCTGCTGCCTCTGCGTCTGGGTGCGTGTTCCTCCGGCCGACCGAAACGAGGAAGGATTCGGATGTGTCGTCGGTAGCATACGAGACAACGTTATCAAGATCAACCTAGTCGATGTCACGTCACGTGACATGACAACGTACCTGTGAAGTCAATTTCCCCGCTAAATGTAGCGGGGAAATTGAATTTGTCGCTTGAACGCTGCATGGGATCGAGTGTTGCGTTTTCATGCAAAATTGCCGATAAAACACATTTTACACCTCCGGCGATTTTTAGCTACCCCAACTAACTATATTTTCAGCATCACCGGCCTTTACCCTTTACGGTATGCTATTTAGTATCGCGAAATTTAAAATAGTTATTGTTATTATACTATAAAGTACTACTATAAATACTATAAAGTTATTATCATAACTTCATTCTTTTCACTTTCAAGTTATGGAGAGTTGCAGGCGTGCCAATATCTCCACTGCCTTCATTTTCTCTGTCTCTCTCTCTCTCTCTGTTTCTTTCTCAACAAGTGAAAATGATGCGAAAACCAAGATTCAAATATACCCGCGCTTTTCAGTGCCGTGACGTCAAGAGAAGGCAGGCTTGCAGGTTGACGGGGCAGTGTAAAAGGGGACTGCGCCGAGCAGTTGTTTCGTGCTGCTGCGCGGGTGCTGGAGCGAGCTTCCAAAGCATTCATTTGACACCATGAAACTACTTGGAATCAGTTGAAAACAAAGTCTACAGTCCAAAGAAACGCCCCCCCCCCTTGCCTTCCCCCGACGTCACTTTTTCATTGTTGGCAGAGACGTTCACTTTGAAAAACACAATGAGGACCAAAATTGTAATTTCAATAACTCCGTCAATATAATATATATATATATATATATATATATATATATATATATATATATATATATTCTATTTTATTATACGTGAAGAGGGTTGCCTTCGAAAGCATGAAGTGTTTTTCTATGTACTCCTACAAGGCATGTGGTATGAATGAATTGAAGCAATATGTCTCGTGATGTTGGTTGTCATGCAGCCACTTATGGTTTAGTGATATTGGTTGTCATGCAGCCAATTATGGTTTAGTGATATTGGTTGTCATGCAGCCACTTATGTTTGATCTATAGCTGTAGGTCTCCGACACAGTGCACCCACCGACACAGAGACCTACAGCTATAGATCAACACGCAGCTCTGACGTCAAGCCTCTGCAGTGGCGCTGTTGCAGCCACGGCGCATGCGCAGAAGCTTCACCTCTGGCGAATCTGGTTTCTGCGCTCGCGCGGTTTCCACACCTGGTGTGGGCAAGCGCGGGCTTGTTTGTGAACAGCTTGTCGGTCTATAAGTAGGCGAGTGCGCTCAGTTTGTAGGACAGGACAAGTCCACATCCTATAAGGTGACGCACATCCGCTTCCGTCGCGTCTAGGGGACACCTGGGGCATGTCGCCCTTCGTGTACCGGGTGGAGAGCTCCAGGTGCAGGTTAGAGCCGGTGTAAGGGCCACCCTGCAGCCCGCAGTCTCTGAACCCTGGTGAGATGTCGGGGGAGGGAGCAGACACGCGGAGTGATATGTGTCCTGCCGGAGAGAGTGTTTACGGCCGTGAAGGAGGGAAAGGGGGCGATCGAGATCAGATGGAAAGTGTACCGCCTGCTGATCAGTTGCAAGGTTGTATTGGTTCGTGGCGTGACCTTGAATCCAGTACACCTTAATGCAGGTCGAGGTATTACGGTGAAGGGTGTGCATCGTTTGACACAGTTCTCATCGCTTTAGAAACCTTTTTGAGCTCTTGAATCGCCGCTGAGGTGTCTGTAAAAATGTGAAGATGGCGGATCGTCGGCAGCTTGGCGGTTACTGCTTGTGTAGCGTCGTGGATGGCCTGCAGTTTCATGAAAAGAGGGTCGGCTTCCTGAGATCGCCGATGCCCCTGAATGCAAGCGTGTGTGGAGCCGAGAAATGAGACTTGGCCGCCGTCTGGGAGGATCGCTGCATCCGTGTAAACTTGACAGTGGTTGTCGTGCTGTGTCTCAGGGGCAAAAACGTTAAAAGGATATGTGCCCCCCCCCCTTTTTCGTGATCGCGACGTCGTAACTTGGTCTGTTTGTTGGTTGTAATGTGGGTGAATTTCCATGGGGGTATTGGCTTCAACTGCACGTCCAGCCAGGGGGAGAGGGGGGGGCACGTTGAAAATGCGCATCTAGCGCAGCAACCGCTGGCACAAACTACGCACTATATCTACCAGAAATGGCCGCCTATTAAATTGGCTTGGCAGGATTATTGAAAGGACAGTGCGTAAATTATACGCAGATGGCGTCAGTGTCGTCTCTTGTCGTAAGCGGTTACGTGCGGTTACGATTCGTCACACTTAAGAGGAAATGTGTGAACCTGCAGCCTTTACGTCCACCGTCGCTCTTCGGGGGCACTCCGCAATTGCGCCCGTCTCGTGTTATTCGGGTCCCAGGAACTCGACGGCATAAAAGGATAAACCGCGCTCTGGAAAGTAAAGTGCTTTTTCCGCCCACCTGTTGTTTACGAGCGGCTGCTAGCTGTTGTACTCTGCGAGGAAGTCAACGATAACGAGACCCGAAATGGAAGGAGTTTGGGCCGCTCCGTTCCGCGAAGGGAAGACACACATGCACGCCGTCCCCCCGTTCGAGCAAAAAAGGACCCCACTTTGGAGGAGATTTAAGCCTTCCGCTTCCGATACCAATGCGTCTCCATTTGCGGCTGCGTGCGCCGCAAGCCGCGAACGCATTCGACCGCGGTCAGTACGTTCCGCCTCGCACCAATAACCCAACACCAGCGACAGGGGCCTTTCCTCCTCTGACTTCATCAATAATGGATACACGGAGCGCCGCCTATATAGTTCGTGTCCGCGTCGCCGCAATGCGCGTGCGCAACTTTCGTCGACGTTACAAGGTGCGCGAGCGTACGGGCACCAGTTTTCACCGCATTGCAACGGTTCTGCAGCTAGCGCTGCAGAACCCAGGGATCGTGGGTTCAATCTCTACCCCTGCCAGTTTCGATCTAGATGAGTATCGTACACCGGCGTGCGGTCGTGTATCGCTACTGCGTGGTGCATATTAAAGACCCTCAAGCCATCGCTTGTACAGCACTGGCTAAATTTCCCATGTATACAGCTGAGACACCAGACGGTGCATTGAGGCCGACTAACTTCGGTTTGTATAAGCATACACATTTCATTATTAGAGAGTTTTAGTAGATCGTTCCGATACCCCCGATAACGATACTATATATGTAAGCGCAAAGGCGGAGGCAGAGTATCGGGTATCGTTATCGGAGTCATCGGAACGATCTACTAAAACTCTCTGATATTATCATCAAAATAACGGCCGAGCGTGCGATCTTCCCAGCCGAGCACGCTCGTGTTCGTAGCTTCGGAAAGCGTGCAAAGCACCTTACTTATACGTAACGCATAACAAGTAACGCGTTAAGGCCGGTTCACACAGTTCCGTTTGACTACGACGGACCGAGACCGAGAAAAGATACCTCTCTTTTCTCTCTACGTGTGCGCTAATACCGTTTAGATGTTTAGTTACCAACTAGCTCAATTGCGTGTCCTTCTCAAGGGTTCGCTCTGCTAAAGTGAAAAGAATTGGGTGGAGCTTCTCCTGAACTCCTAACCTGTCGCCGACTACTAGTATAATTACTTGTGGAGAGAAACGTGTACGAGACAACTCAACCGAACCTACTTCTCACCCCAGCCCGCTCCGGTAATTTGCACGACGACAAACAGGTCGACCGCAAACAGACACATGCACGAGGTACGTCACTAGTATAGCAACAGTTATTCCCCAATGGACTCGCTCAAAAGCGGGGAATCGTTAATGACGAAAAATATAAAAAACGGCTGTTTCATGAAAAAAAAAAAAAAAAAAGAACGACGGATTTAGGTTAACGAGAAAATAACCCGTTACTTTGGTAAAGCGTACCTGCAGTTGCGCTTCACCACAGTTGCCGCACTCTCGACGTTTTTCGCTGCCTTTCGTGGCCAGCCGCGTGGGTTCCATATCTGGTATGCGGGACGAAGAACTAATAAGGCAGTTCAACCTGGAAAATGCGAGAAAATATGGACCCTTTTCACGGCGAACGCCACCAGTCGGTGCTACAGTCTTTGACGTCCCGGAGAACTTCCGGTTCATCAAATGAATGAACAAAGCCCACCTTAACACCGCTGCTCGAAACGTCGATGAAACGTTTAACCACCGATTCTTCGGGTAAACGCCGAAAGAACGAAGAAGCGCGAGATCTGTTAATTATTTTTCCCGAATATTCTTGTAAACCAACTTGCCTCCTCCAAGACGTTAAAATGTACAGCCGAGGTCCCTCGCTAAATTTCCAGCTTTGTAGCCCCATTGGCATATATGCTTTCTAGCACTGGTGACATAAGCAAGCTCGACAGGCTTGCAAAGACGGATCGACCGGAAGTCGCTTGGGACGCAAGCGGTAGTTCAGGTAGAGCCTAGTTCAGGTTTGTAAACAGCAAAATGGTCTTGAGGCAAAACAAGAATAATTGACAATCACGCGTTTTTCGTGAACACCTTCCTGCCGCGTGGAGAGATCAAAACGATGTTTTAACGTATATCAGAAGTGACGACATTCGAGATGGCTGCGCCCTTGTGGAAAAGGTGCATACTCTCGGACAGCTCTTTCGGAATGAAGAGTGCGCCTACGCAGCTTTTGATGGGCGCTCGAGATAAGCGCAAGCGCACGTGCGCCCTGACCGCATAGCTGCTGGACATCGTCCAAAAGTGATAGTGTGGTAACTATGACCTAGCGTAGCTGCAGTTAAGTTTTTCCTGTAACGGGTATTAGACTGATCAACTTTGACGGTGTTGGTTTAAGAACGCGATGGCTTCTACCGTACTTTTTACACACACCATCTGACCTCGCTCGCAACTGATAAGTAG
>JAZHYW010014521.1:0-78005 GCA_037355805.1 Ixodes ricinus | reverse complement strand
CCTAGATGGCGCTGAAACGTCGCTGTCTTCAAACGGCTGTGACGTTTCGCCTCTTGCCGGGGAGAACCAATCAGTGGTGTCGGGTGTGGCTCACACGCTCACCCACTCTTCTGCCCCCTCTCCCTCGTCGCGGCGGTATCGTCGGGTGCCGGGGCCGGGCGGCCGGGCAGTTGCAGGACGTCGTTGGAGGAAGTCGTTTCGCAGGTGTTTCTTTTCGACGGGGCGCGGGAGAACCCCGAGTTCAGGAAGCGCGCGCGCTCTCTTCGCGCTGGAGGGTCAAGCACATTTCACAAGCTGCGGTTATTGCCAAAAAGTAGCGCGGCTCTTGTCGCTCTTTGGCTAAAATCACCATTGGAGCGGCTCTGCGACAGTCCCACCGATTTGCAAGACGCCCTTCCTAGTAGCGATTTCGAGACAAAACCTAGAACACATTAAAAGTATTGTACTAATTATTAAAATACAGTTGCCTAATATGCGTGTAAAATTATTATAGATATGAAGACGTCTTTGTCAAGAACAAGCGCGCCTCTGCGACATCGACAAAAATATCGCGCGTATTCAAATTATGGGATGATCAGAATAGACATATGTCACTAGCACCTAGAAATAATGACAAATACATTAGGGCTTCACACTGTTTTAGAATGTCACGTCCACAAGGTCGTGTCATTCCCGAAATAAATCTGTTGTAAATATAAATGCAAATAGCGCATCAGACGCGGGCAAGAGGAAAAGTGGACAAGACAAGCGCTATTACAAGCCATGGTTGAACATTCATGTTTGTTCAACAATACTTCGTCTGGTCTTACGGCCGTCAGGTCCGATCACGAGCCAGTCGTAAGAACCACGGTTTTTCTCAGAGATGCGTATCAGTGATAAGGGAGGGCCAAGATGCTTCACATCGCATAGTGCTACGTCACTGCTCGCACAGACACTGCAGAGAGCCGATATTTTGCGGCTTTCTACTACGCCACCGATGCAGCCGGCAAACCACGTGGCTTCTAAGTGGCTTGTGATTGGACGTGGCGGCCTGCAGCTTTCGTCTTTAGTTCGTGGTAGAGTGAGTCAAAGTGTATGGTAGCCCGTCAGTTTCTTTTGGTCTGTCGTCACACTCGAACTCTCGATCGCGTGAAAGAACTCATTTGTTGCCAATGCACGACTTTCGCTTCTAACGTTTAGTCTCAATATTCCCCTTGAACTCCATGGAGTAGCATTAATCTACTTGTGCGTGCTCCGCGCACAGGACACGTATACGCAGATAAATCGTTCGGGATTACACGATTGCCAAAGTTGAACATATCTGTTATCAGGATGCACCAACCTCCCTTCGCTCCTGGTTAGGCGCTCGAGTCACAACGTACAAAAAGAAGCAGCAAGCCCCTTCTGTTCATACCAAATACTCATTTTTATGCACCAATCGGAAGGGCATTTTTACGCCCTTTCCGAGTTTTTTGCTCGAGAAACTTCGGCAATGAGCAAATGTCAAGAAAATGAAGAACTTTTCTAATATATTTATTTGGATTCAAGCAAACCCGAGTACAAGAGTCTTATGAGGCATAAACATTTCGAGGAGTATAGTATGATACTTAATATTCCCAAAAGCTACAAAACACTCAATATTTACAACAATGAGGTGGGAAGAAAAACGACACAAAGGATAGGGGAGCAGTAGAGTATTATTATTGCAACGTGCATATTACAGATAAAATTAAATCTTGTGGAAATACAAAATTATCAAATAATCACTAGAGAGGGTTTAAGCGCATGAAAAAGCAAAATGCATGTGGTACAAATATTGAGTATATCGTAAAGTAAGCATGTGCATATGGAACTGTATAATACATAAGTGACATCGGCATCTCCATGATGGAACACAAACATATCACATAACTCAGGAGCAGTCGCTATACCCGAGTCCAGCGGTGCAGTATAGTGGGATGGTGGGAGACAGGCTTTGATTCGAGCACTTCAAAAATTAAAATTCCTCAATCTCGCTAGTGACGGGCTCAGATCTCAAAGGCATGTTTCTTGCTACTCGCGAATCCAGAATCTCTGGAAGAAGATACCCGAAATAAAACGGCCTCAACTGCTCCACACATCTTTGCCAAAAGGAGTCATCTCTCGTTATCCTCTGAAGGAAAGTGTCTTTCGGGGACCAGACAAAAAAGTCGCAGTAGTCTCGCTTGGTCGCATGCAACTGCCCTTGAATTTGGTAGTAATACCGATGGGTGGGTCGGAGACAAAGAGAACCTTTCTTCTTACAAACCTTGATGCCAATGTTATGGTGTTTAGACGTTTCCTCTAGCGTGGGATACCCGAGAGCACTGCGTGGGCACTTGACCTCCAGCACGCCATCATCATTGAGGAGTCTGTCTGGTGTTGCGCAAAGGAACGGCATGTCGAGAGAAATAAACAGGCCACATTCCTGTACTCTGATATTAGAGTGTGATTTTTTGTACTTCTCCACTGCGGTTTTCTCATGACTTCGACCATACTCCAAGTCCGGCGTGTTTATCGGTTTCGGGTAAAGAATCGAATTTACCACGCTCTCAAACTTGAACCCAGCTTTGTGTTTCCTGCACACATCATAAAATTTCGTTGAAGAGATTCTTTTCCGTCTCTCTTCATGCCAGAGTTTGCTTTCTGCTTGGTCTATGGTGGATATCTGAACCTCCTGCTGTTTTTCAGGAGTTACACAAAGTGACTCTACGAACTCCTTCTCTTTTAGTGCGTACAGAGCTGGGGACACGTCTGGCTTTTGTGCACTGTCTCCGTAGTCCCTATCTGCCTCGCAGGAAAACTTGGGTCCTTTTGAGGAGGTCGATACATCTTGAAACTGAAGTTTCCTTTTCGACCGCCTGGTCGTGGTTTTCTGCTTGATTCTTTCAACGAGTTTTCTCATTGGCGTACCAGGGCTTCTTCCGTACTTTCTTCTGTAAAAGTATGAGTGCCACTGTGGGCCCCTCATATTGTAAGACAGGGCTGCGACATGGCATCTGCGCCTGTAGCCACCTCCTTTACTGAAGTCGACACGTTTTCCCCCGATAGTTTTTGATACTCTGCTCATGAAGCTCTCAGCTGCATTGCTCGTCATGTCAAGAATAAGACTATCTGATTTGTCAGCAACAACATCGACAGCCTTCTGAATTTCGACCATCATTCCAGATTGACAAAGAGCTTCTCCTTTCCGAGTTTTGCTTGGTTCCTCGACTACATTTCCAGCCTTGACAGGGCAAAGGCTGCTCGGGCAGTTAATGTGCATGCCAAAAACGTGGTATGGGCCATTTTTAAGCTGATGGCGCAGCGCTTCAACTACCTCTCGGGTGACTGGCCCCTGAAGAGCTTCCGAGTGCTTCTTTATTGTTGTTCTGGCCAAGCGTTTGAGCGTAGAAATGTTACGTGCTGAAAGTAGCTTGCGAACCTCTACACCTTGTTTCCCCGTGAACCTCTTGGCGTCTTTTGATGCAGTGAAAAGCTTCCTGGTGTAGCAGTTGACTGCGTGGTTTGCGCATTCGACTTTTTTATGAGGTACCCGTAACTCACGCCGCTTTGCACTGACACAAACACGCTGCTATCGCCATCACCGATTAAAGTGGTGTATCTCAGTCCGTACTGCTGCTCACTCTCATTGAACCCTTGCACAATTATATCTTTTTCCATGGAAGTGGATGTGGAGTCCCAGTTGCAAGCGCAAACGTGTTGCCTAGGGTGCTCACCCCTCGATGCAGCGAGTCGGCATACCGTACAGAACTTGTTTCGGACACCGATGTACAAGATCTTGCGGGTATACCGTCCAACAATCACGGCGACCCCGCTGTTCGCGTTGTAGTTGTGTCCGTACGACCTCTTGGACCAGCCTCCATCGACAACAACAGGGATCCTCCAGAAGCCCTCCTCGTCTGGACTTTCACCACGGTCTCGGGCTAGTACGACCTCTTCAGCAGCAGCCTCCCGCATTGACGATAGCAGTGTGTGCCAGATATCGCAAGCTAAGCGCTCTTCGCAGTCTTTAAACAAGTCCTGCGACATGAATGGAATGTAAGAGGCTGCACAAAGCTCGTTTGCTTGAGAGAATCCAATGCCAATTGCAAGCGAGCCGCGAACGAAGTCCAAGTTGACGCTTGTCTCTTCGTCGTTGTCAGTCTTCAACGTATGGTTTGCCGTGCAGAGCGGTCTTTTTGTGCACCTGTACTCAAGAACGCTTTCTAGTCCAATCCGAGTTTCTTTGACGAACTCTAACTCGCCACAAAATGCGCAACTCTGCGAGTGATCCAACATAGCCGCCGCATGGTTGCTGAGCATTGCTTGCAGGTTGGCTACTATTCTTTTCCCATGAAGTACTGGTTGGGGGCAGGCCGCTTTGACCGCCGGATTTAGAGCATTGGAGTTCCTAAAAAAGAAAACAATATTTTAGGCAAATCGCTCCGACCGTTGCAATTTGATCGATCAGCGAGTCCACAAATTAAGTATCTTTCAATGGTGAGTTTAAAGTGATTAAAAAACGCGGACAAACTTGAGATCAAAGAAACATTTAAACTAGGAGTGGGTGTCAATCGACAATTTCAACCTGATTAATCACCATAGCTTTTGTTAATCGGTTGTGTTCATATCCAGACATCACATTCGAACGTAGCAAGAACTACATTTCCTTTGTTTATACTCTCTCACGATACTCGCAAACGGCGTAACGTGCACCTCATTCGGGATTCACCGGTCGTCACGAATTAGCTAAATTTCTGTAAAAAATCACCAAGTACCGCTAAAATCTAACAAATATTAGAGTAACTGTATAGGCTCTGTTTGCTCTAACAAATATGTCATTAAAAAGTTAAAGAAGAATACGGTAAGTTTATAGGGCCATCGTTGGTGGTAAATGTTTGTCATGTTAGGAAGAACAGCATCGTAAATATGCCCTCTGCTATAAATTCCCAACCATCAAGAAGCGTGATTGACTAGTTACACGTGCCGCCCGCGTTCGCCTTGTCGGTAGGAGATTCAAAATAAAATTTAAAACGTTTGTTCTAAAAATGTACTACCCCTATTGAAAAAAGACCTTTCAGCCCTGATGTGTTATGGGACCCTACTAGACCTTCAAGACTTCAGCACTTCAAACTTTAGCCCTTCAGACTTCAAGACTTCAGACTTCAAGACTTCAGACTTCAGACTTTAAGACTTTAGACATCAAGACTTTAGACTTCAAGACTTCAGACTTCAAGACCTCAGACTTCAAAACTTCAGACTTCAAGATTTGAAACTTGAGACTTTAGCCCTTCGGCCTAACCCCTTAGCCAACGTACCTTGGAAATGCAGCTTTCCGGAAAGCCGTGGCAGATCAAAATGTATGTAGAGATTTTACTCAAACTTGCGCGCAAGCAGCTGCAGACAAGTGATCAGACCAAATAAGGATGTTTGTCGCAAAAAATATATATTTCGAGGTACTCACAATGCCGCTGGGTAAATTCCTGAGACGTATGGAAGTTCAACTAATAAAACCGAACAGATGCACCGCTCGGAGTGGAACTCAACGTCGACCTCGAGGGCCCGAAACACAGAGAGCGCTTCAATGGATGGGCGCGATCGGCGCGATGCTACACGGACGAGTCCGTCAAAAACCGACCTCGCGGGCCCAAAACACAGAGCGCTTCACGGGATGGGCGCGATGCTACACTGACGAGTCCGTCGACCACGACGCACGCACAGTAACAGCCGCAGCACGGTGTCGACAAACTTCGGAGCACGAGCAGCGAAGCGCCTCTCCTTTGCACGCTCGGCGACGGCCGAGCTGGCGGCGCTTCGCCGGGCACTGTCCTTGGCTGAAGCAGAGAGTGCGCCTGACCGCCTGGTAATCCTGAGCGACTCGAAGGCGGCACTGACCCAGCTCGCCAACCTGGAGCGTGCACCACCGCTCACCGAGAGTTGGCGAACGCGCCGATCATGTTGCAGCACCAAGAATGGAGAAATGTCTTCCAGTGGCTGCCGGCCCACTGCGGCATTCGAGGGAATGGGAAGCCGGATCGCTTGGGCTTGGCGGCTTCATCCCAGGCCAACGGCGCTTGTCCGGCTTTCAGCGTGGCTGCGTTCTCAGACGCACGACTCCTGGTGAGTAGGGCCAACCGTGTGTACCACCCAGATATCGAAAACAGCCCCGTGCCGCCCAGACTTCCGAAGAACCTGCCGAGGAAAGTCGCCGCAGGAATGCACAAACTTCGTTCGCACAAACAGCGCCTTCACACGAGCTCACCGAGCGCCAACAGCCAACAGGAACAAAGACTTTCGCGCCGACCTCCGACCGTTGCCACCGGCAGCAAATTGACCAATCCGGACGCGGGGATGTCACAACGACTCTAATTTCAAGGCGCCCCTCCCAGTCGGGCGCTGGTAAAAGCAGACTACTTTGCTTTCGGGGCACTCCACATTCCGGATGCCGTGGCCTGCGTGGTCAAACCCGCTCTCTCAAAGAGAAGGAGAGATCTTGGCAGTGCGGGGGCGAGTGCGGGGTGCGGCCGGGATTTGCTTCGGCAGCTCGAAGACACGTTTGGAAGCCGCGATCTTATGCCGGCTAAAATGCCGGCAACTTCTCAATAAATCGCATTTTCAACGCTCCGTTTCTGAAGCAGCAACCAAGCGCTGGTGGGCCTTGAATTCGTAAATATTGAAACGCTGTATACACGCAGACGCTGCTAGGAAATGTAAGTAAAAATAAGCAATACGTATAAGTCCGTCTGCTGTCCGTCGCGTATGTCACACATTTCGGACCGGCTTGGCTTACTTTTGTTGGGCGGGCGGCTGGGCCGCAGGGTGGCCAACTCGGACCGCCGAATTTTTGGGGGAGATCGTTCGATAAAGCAAGCTTGATAGACTTCTATCTGTTCTCAATGGGCGGCGATATGTGCGCATCGTTTGCACTCAAATAGTTTCGATCAAAGCAATATTCGGTTGCAACTGCGTCTACAGAATGAACCGATATAAAGAGCGAGACAACAGGTTTACGCACTCGCGTCACCGAAGCGGTCTGCCGATGAACAGAGCACGTTTACGCACTACCGTCTTCGGATGAATCCTACGAGGTCCTCCCGATAATGTCTGGTGGGTTTCACAGACCCTTTAGAACGGCCCTGAAAGGCCACACAGACCTTTTAGGACGATCCTGAAGGAACGCACACCTCTCAGAAAGATATCTTGATGGGCCCCACAGACCTACTAGAGGAGTCTGGTGGGCCCATCAGACGTTTCAGGATATTCTAAAAGGCCTCTCAGAGCCTCACAGAAAATCCTAGTGGGCCTCACAGACATTTTTTCAATAGGGACCGCAGATGGCAACAGGCGCAGCGCGTGCTGGCCGCGCGTGCTGGCGTCTGCGGAGGTTATCCCACTAACGAACATCCCTACAGGTCCTGTCCTATGATCTCCATCTCCCCTATCGGCCTTCCTCGCTCCCTCCTATACCTTCCTCCGCTTTCATCCCACTGGGGCAAAGCGCGGAACGGCAAGTAGGCATGCCTCTCTCTCCGGCTGCTGAGACTGGTCGGCCCTCTAAAGCAATTGCACAAGCACCAGCCCCGCAGTGCTTTTGTTCCTCTCTCCCCCCATGCAAACGTTGCAAAACCCTATGCAATGAAGGAAGAACAGTGCAAGTCCCACTTACGTCTCTGTGTCCATGGAGGGAGACTTGGGCGTTGCTTAGCTATGGCACACAGCGGGGCCGCTTGAAACTTCAAGGCTGGAATTTCACACGCACAAAATGACGACTATAGATTGAGCACGACTACATCAAGAGTTTAGTCGCATGTCTCGCAAATTCGAAGACCTATTTATAACGGCTATGGTATTCGCTTCACTAACCATTCAATACTTCTGTCGAGAAGGTGCTGGGATGAGGTTGTAGCCTCAAGAAAATCGGATGACCTGTCAAAGTAGAAATGTTTAGCGTGATAGTGGCGAGGCGTAAGCACCTGAACCATATGTGCTGATTTTTCAGTGTGTTTACAGTACGGTTTTTATATGTATTCAGGCTTACTCTTCAGTGACGTCGACGTCAAGCACAGTCGGCTCGGTACACACAGCTGTGCTGCATGAAGCTTCAGAGCTGGCGAGAAGGAAGAGAAGATATATAATACAGCGGGTGTTTGTTTTTAGTTGCACCCAATTTTCAAAAAACGGCACTCTCATTAGGTAACTTTTCATGTTAAAATTAGTTTGCCTGATTTGGCGGACACTTTTGATTAACTTTTTAATTAGTTAACGGAGCCATATAGCTTCAATTAGAAACCTGCTGGGCGTAGTCGAAAACTACTAAGTCGGTCGATTTCAGAATTATTTGGAGAACAAATGAAGCGTGTTGTAATAAATTACCTCTGCGATAGAGGCGCGAGCCTGGTGGAGCCGGAAAGGTGGGTGATAAAAACGGACAATCGGGCCGAGCAAGCAACAATTGATTTCGTTTTTTAGGACCCCCGAAAAAACGATGCCCGTGCCCCCAACATTTCTAAAATTGACCGATATAGTGGTTTTCGATGATACTGATCGCGACTCCAACCGCATGTTTTTAGGCCCTCAATCCTCAGCTTTATGCGTTGTCCACCACGCGCTCGAAGATTTTGATTCTGAAGTGCGAGCTAGCGCGAGACCCTCATCGATCTGGTTAGAATTTAAAACGCTTGGTGCCGTTTACCGATCTGGTTATTTAAGAGATATCCGTGTACTTGCCGCCTAAATGCACAAGCAAGCTTGCGAAGCCGGTTAGGTAATTTTAAAATGACAAGTTACCAAATAAAACTGCTTTACATTTTTTTTTTGTTTAATTTGGTTGAACTAAAATTAGACACCTGGTATGGGGATTCAGGTCGCATTCTAACTTCTGTCAGAGACTGCATAATTTCAGATATTTTACGTTTAAGTGAGCCATCTAATTTGTCTCCTATTTGAAAAAACGAATGTCAATGATCACCCCGAAGTACCTTTGTTGATCAGCTCTTCTTCGTTTCCATCGATCACGCGCAGCCTTCGAGGGTTTGTTTGTACTCGCTTTCCTTCGCCTACTGAGCGCAGGTTTTATCTTTGCCATGTTGTTGTCTATCACTGAAATATAGAATTGAAGTCAATTAGTCAATAAAATATGCTATAATCTTCAAAATCATACATTACTGTTACGTTATTCTGCCCCCTTTCAAGAATTACTAAAAGGCTTCTATGATAGGACAATCATCCATATTCTCGCACAATATTGTTAAATACACGTCAGCACGCATGTAGGCAGGAAAAGGAGGCGGGGGGGGGGTAGTGCTAAGGCCTCATCGCCCAACACCGCCTAGAAGGAAGATCGCGGCCACTGACTGGGCTCGATTGCTGCAACAGCATTCGGCAGGGACTCGTAGCCAACTCAGTGAGAGAGCTGCAGCCCGCGTCTCCCATCACTGCAACCGTGGTCAGACTTACTTCTAGTTGACAAAAAAGACCCCTATGAGCCCCCACCCAAAATCTTCAAGCCTTATCTGGCACCTCCTGGGCTTCAATTTCGTAAATGCAATATTCCCTCTAAAGAATATGAATTATAAGCATTACAATGCCTACAAAAGATAATTAAAATATATTTGTTGATTAGCCGCATATCCGCACAAGCAACCCAGTTCCTAGTGGAGCCAGGACGGAGTTGACAAACTTAGTGCAGCTGAGGAATGCGCCCTGTACATTATTACATTTTCTGCGAACCACTCGTAGCACTGGAAGTGCGACAATACATAGATGAGCAAATTGTTCTTACCTGTAGTTTGAGTTATTCGGGCGAAAATTCGGGCAAATGACAAAAAAAGGGCACGACAAACTCGTGTTGCCGCGACGCCGGGCCCTGGAGTCCGCCAAACCACCCAAGCCGGCGGCGGCAATTCAGCGCGGCGGGAAAACCCAGGCAGCCGTGGGAGGCTGGAAGCAGCACGCGGTGCGAGCGCCGAGCGAGCGCCCGAACAAAAGAAAGAAAGAAAGAGAGATCGAGAGAGAGAAAAGAGCGGGAGTGTGACGTCAAGGAGTGAAGCTCCGCCCAGGAGCGCTCTCCGCTTCAAAATACAAGCAAAAGGAGCTGGCTCAAAACCTCCCTGGACGCGTTGCGCCATCTGGTGGAGACTTCTGAACTAACACTTTATGCCCAAAATCTTCATAAGATAAGCAATAGTTCAGATAATTAACCTCACAATAAAAACTGAAAAAAATACTAGAAATATTTTTCTAGATCCCCTTGAAAAGCAAATCTGGTTTTGATATGTTAAACTATTTAAAAAAAACGTTTTGTACCCACTGCATGTTAACCTATAGGGAAAAGGAGCCACACTTCTATCATTTTTAAAAATATATCTGTGAGGTAACGTGGAATAGAAGAGCTGGAAGACCTTCATAAATATTTCATGCACATTATCTAACAAGTTTGAAAGTTGTCACTGAGGTCATTATTGAGATTCTTTTGAAGTTATGTTTCCCCATACTCCGAGATAGACCTGTCTCCCCCTTAAACCTGGCTCCGCCGTTTATTTTCGTTTTCGGCTGGGTTGGTGGAACTTTGATTCTTTGATTGATTGGATTAAGTATGGCTCATTCATCTGCATTATATTCGTTTATAAATATATATCAATAAATGCACGTCCGGACCTTTTTTATTTTTTATTATATCAAATCCACCATTTTACTAGCGTCACAGAATCGGCCAGCGAGAGACGTGCGCTTCGATAACCATAGGCAATTGCTTGGAAATAGGAAACATGACGTAGGTGTAACATGGCGTAGCAACGAAGACTAGGGAAAGGAACAAACCACAGATGACATATTTTTACAGCTTTCTGTGTTGTTACTGTGTTGTTCGTTCCTCTCCTAATCTTCTTTGTTTTGGGCTATTGCATTTACATTGTGTTTGACCTTCATCAACTAGCCAAGCTTTCAATTTTATTACTTTATTCCACTTAGCAGTATTTTACTAGAGGATGGCTATAGTTCTGCTCCTTCCTTCAGTGTGGGCGAGGACTCTTCTGCATGTATTAGGTTCAAATAAACAATAACGACGAGAAGGTGCAAATGGTTGTTCGAGCACCCAATGGGAGCTTTCTTAGGGTTGTTTACAAACGCTGCCGAGCAACAAAGTAGGGATGTTTATTCTCATTTTTATTATATAAAATGCGATGATCCCCGAGTAGCGGAAGTAACATGTATGCTCGGGTATCAAACTATATAATGTAACTGAATGTAGTAAACAAGCATTGGAGCTAGAAACGTTTGCAACGTTTGACCAATTAGAAGTATTAAGACATTTCTAAGTTCCTTGAATTTCACCTTGTCGGATATCTGGGACTATTTTAAACCGTTTATTATAAAACGGCTGTCTAGCATCTCAATTAAACGAATTATTGGAAAAACCGAAATAAACCGGTTTTTAGGAACGTGTAACCGGTAACCGAAACCGTAAAAATTAAAACCGTAAAAAACCGAAACGAAACCGTTATCAACAGGAAGCTGTAACCGTAACCGTAACCGAAACGTTATATTTTTCGGTTTGAGTCCCTGGTCACAACCATCCGAAACATTAAATACCGCCAAAGTTCTTTCCCCTTTTCCGTCCCGCAAAGCATGACACCAAATCCGCCCCGGCTACTGATTGACACGTCTGACCTAGAAGCTAAGAATCCGAAGTAATATGATACATGAAAGAGCTCGGGCTAGAAATCTATGAGCGGCACACTGCAGCGCAATGCAGGACAAAGCTCAGGAAAGACAACTTTTTTTTTATTTGCCACACACACTCACGCACACACGCACAGGCACTTGCATTCGCACACACGCACGCATGCACGCAAAAACAGACATACATACACACACACTCGGACACACGCACACGTACACGCACACGCACGCACACAGATACATATATCTACAGGACGATTTTATGGTTTATAAGTTTTTTTTTTTTAGAGAGCTGTGAAAGCTACATTTTATTGTATTTGTGCAGGTGAGTTATACGGCCAGGAGTACATAGATAAGAAGTTGATCGTTATGATCAGTTGGCTAATTAAGCAAAGCTTGTAATTAGCTTTTCGATTAATTAAATTAGAAACATGGTTCTAATTAGAAACTTGCTGAGCGTCATCGAAAACCCCTAAATCAGTAATTTTCAGAAATATCTTGAGCGCTTGAGAGGAATAGTAGCGCACTTAGTTTACCACTCATTGAACAGGTGCAGGGCTAGCGGTTGTAGTGAAGTTCCAGCGCGATTTTTCCTTCTGATATAAGAGTCGCACCTTTATACCTGCTCCTCACGGTTATCGTGCTTGCCTCCCACGCGAGCGAGGGAGGGGGGGGAGGGGGCGCAATACGCACTGCTTTACATTCGCACCCTCTTGGCAGGGCCTCATGTCGTGGACGTCGTCCTCAATGTCATCGTAGTGGTCGTCATTCAGGTAGAGGTAGAGGTTGTCATAGACGTCATCTTTGACGTCGTCCTCTAGGACCTCGTCCTAAAGGTCTTCAACGAGGTCTCCCTACAGGTCGTCTTAGAGGTCATTTCATATGTCGAACTTGACGTCATCGTCAACAACGTCCTATTTGTCGTCTTTGAGGTCGTTGAAGAGGTTTTCGCTAGAGGTAGTTCTAGAGGCCGCGTTTGGGATCACCCTAGAGGTCGTACAAGTGGTTGTCCTAGACGTCGTCATCGACGTCGTCTTAACATGCAGATAAATTCTCGTCGCGCATACACATAGCGGCAGTAGGCATATTTTCATATTTGCACCAAAGCTACGAAGCAATCACTCATGGCTGCAGCGCAAGCAGATAAACCTACACCGCGCATACACAGAAATACAGTACGCACACATTCACACTTGCGCCGACTCTACGAAGCAATTATCGGTTTGAGTTGAGCTAGTGACTAGATGGTCCATAATGGCATAATGGTGGTGAAACAGTTTTAACATTAAACTTTACAACGATCCAGGGCAAGGCACAGACACGAAGCTGCAATTTCGGAGAAGAAAGAGCGTGAACATTAAACGATTGCAAAAATAGAGAAATGTGACGATCACACAGAAACGAAGCCGTCTCTCAATTTCGAAGTGGTACCCTGCGGTCGCGTTGAAGTCAATGATATTGTTTTAAATAATTCACGAAGTAGAATTTACTTAAAATTTGCTTCGACCTTTTTACACGGAGCTGCGTCGTGTGTCTCATCACGAATGCTATCGCAATTCTTAGACAACCAGCAATAGTGGTTTCTGCAGTCAATTCTTCTATACTGTTGAGTTGTGAGATAATTACGTTGAATACACTGGATGAATATTTTCAATAAAAAGTAATTTCCAGTGAAGGAATGTTCACAAAAGTTTAGAAAAATATACATCAAACGGTTTCGTTAAAATTGACAATTCTGGATTGGAAAATTGACGCGAACGAGGAGAACATGTGTTCTAGTAACATTGACATTTTGGCTAGTTGGCATTTTATGAGTGAGCAATTTAGGGCACAAAAAAAAACGAAGAAGATGAGGACTAAAATTAACTCCTCTTTTTTGGCCTGTTTTTTCTCCCTCTAGTTTGCGCGGTAAATACATCAATCAAAATGTTATGATATTTATTAGTTTTATAGCACAGCAAGCTGGGTGGAGTCACTTAAGATTTGTCCATGAAGTTATTTGTATTGTGTATAAACTTTTGCAACGGAAATAACAAAATAAGCGCGTTCCTCCTGCTTACCTGGCAAAAATATCTCATCTCTATAGGCTGCTGTTCGATAAAAATGTAAAATGTTTACTGAATAATATATCGAAAGAATTACTGCACATAAGCACCTTGTCCCTTTTATGGCAGATTGACACTATTCTTGTTCTATTATGATATATTAGATTAAACTAATGTAAACCTAAACCAGGTTCTCTAAGCACCGTGGACAGGGAACTGTTAAAACACGTATATCATCTAGACGGTGGTTTAAAACACGCAAAGGACTAAGGAGAGAAGGAGTGGACAAGACAGAGCGCTTACTTACAACTGTCAAATTTAATAGAGCATCTAGAGATGCTCTATTAAATTTCACCTTTCCTTTCCTCTTCTTAGTACTTTGCGCTTTTTAAACCACTGTCTAGATGTTCAACCAACTAGCCCCCCAATTAATCTTTACATGTATATCATGGTGATTCGCGCTTATGTAGCACCAATTAACTTAGTAGGCGTTGTGTGTTTCACTGTTGCGAAAGTCATAGTGGAGTTCTTATCTAATGGAGCGGCGCGTTGACGTCGTGCCCAGCGATTTCAACTCGGAGGAAATTCTAACTAGCATTCCTCGATTCTGTCGCCTGTCCCTAGTGAAACCACGCGCCGACTGACCTCAGGAAGCTGTATCCGGAGGTTATCCCCTATTGTGAATACCACATAATATAGTGCCCTCAAAAAGCTTGTGCTCCAGTTGGAGTGCGACGCGAAGATCGCGTTTCTCGTGGTCGTACACTTAAGGTTTTACCCAGCTATTCGACGCCTCCCATTTCCTCTGAACCACGTGCTTGTTGTTTATCCCCTTGCCTCCTCAGCGCCCTCGACACGTCTGAAGGCACATTCCCTGCTTCATGGAGACGTTTTAAACTCGCTTCTGCTGCGTTGGCAGAGGGCGCATGGTATTCGAAATAAGATCAAGAACTTCTGGGCCTCTAGTTGTGCGTAATCTGTTGTTTTCTATTTTAGTTGCTTTTAAATAAGACGGACTTTGAATGCACGCTAAAAGTATTGGTCCTCGTGTGAACAACGAGTACAGTCAGAGCGATAGGTGAGACGCTTATCGGACGATAATGTGTTATTATATATCTTGCACTTATGTATATCACACTTTACTTGGAGGAACCATCGCCAATCTTTCATAGGAAACTCACAGACTCATCTATACATTTAAAGCCGCGTAGTAGATCATATTCCGCGACTACTGGCGTAGTCCCACGATATCCTGACGTCTCATGACACTTATTACGAGACAGTATTACGTCACGTCACAACCTTACGTCATGTGACGCCGTTACTTCACTAAGCACCGTGACGTCACCCGACATCGCGACAGAGCTGCTGAGTAAATTAGATGTATATACATTTCGAAATAAGATCTCTCGCCGCACCTATTTCTGTGATACTCGCGCTATTCTAGTGACCACTAATAGCTCGATATATTGTGGCAACATCTTGGGCATTCCACTGGTTATCAAGATAACTTTTTGTGTATAATAATACAAAAAATATTAATAAAAATTTACTAATATTCACAATAATATTAGTATACTTAATAATAATATTAATTAATCTACCATGAAGGCATAGTGGGAGCTGATTATAAAATGCTGTCCGACCTGCTTGACTCGTCCTCAGCCACCCTCAAGAACAAAGTAGTGATAAGAAAATCAGAATACAAAAAACACAAGAAATTAATAAATACGAGCAATATACTTCCACCACAAAAGCAACAAAACATAAAAATGTAATTGACAACAGTGATGTTTTCCTACACTGAGACAAAATTAATAAAGAAACTGTACACACACAAAAATAGAAAATCAACAAAATTACTTTACACATATCTCAGTAGCACATATCGTACAAAAATGGTATTTTTATGTTTTGGTACATCGTCCGAAGTTTCGTGAAACTGCTAATGCATATATTAAAATTAGAAAGGTGATAGCCATTTAATAATGTTGGCAATGGGTGACAGAGGCACCTTTTCCTGAAGTTAAGTCGAGTTGTAAGTACTGTACAGTTCCCTTCATGTCTTGTGGAATAAGTAAAGCTATTTATAATGCCAGCATCATGTGAGAGCGGGAAAGATAAAAGAAAATAGCAATTGATGTACCATACGGCTCGTTAAGAATGTTCCATACATATATATATATATATAGCTATATATATATATATGATATATATATATAGATATATATATATGGAATATTATTGAATTAGCCGTATGGTAACGAAGTGGATATTGTCTTGATCTATATAGAGAGCTAGATATATATATATATGGAGTCCGCCACATGTTTCGGCGGACCGATTGCTGACCAGCATCTCTGTGAGTCCGCCGAAACCAGTGGCCGGGATGTCTTAATCGGTTAAGGCGTCGCCTCGGACAGGCGACGTGTTGCGGGTTCAATCCCCGCTCCTGGCCCAATTTTTCGCCAACATTTTTCCCTTCTCTTCCCCAACTTTAATGCAATAAATTCAATATATCACCTTCCCCTCTTCGTTCACAATATATATATATATGATATATATATATATATATTTGTAAGCGGGCAGCCAGTCGGGTGATGGATGAATGATGTTTATTGTTTCGAAGTGCGCCTTTATCAAGGCGAGGAATGGTGTGACGTAGGACGTCCCACGGTACATGATTGGATGAGCTCTTTCACTAGCATGACACAGCTTGTGCCCTGCTACATCTCCCCTCTTTAAAGGGGAATGGGAAAAGGGGGCTTTGTTACAGTCTCTCGGGCAGTGGGTACCGGCAGGGTTCCCGGCGTTCTCGGGTACTTCTGCGTAGCTCTTGACTGGGCTCGTTGATGTCCTGGTCTGCCGGTCGGTCTTCGGTGGAAGGTCCACTTGAGTCCGGCTGGGATGCTGCCTCCCTTAGGTGCTCTCTTGTGCGTCGAATCTCGCGGCCGTCTTCAGTCTGAAGAATCGCTGAACGCGGGCTGTCCGCTGGTCTCAGGATGACGGCTGGCGACCAGGTTCGCTGACGTGTGTCGTACGTCGTGACCTGTTGCCCCGGTGACAATGTCGGCAGGTTTCGGGAGTTGCGGTTGTAGAAGGTCATCTGCCGCTGACGGATCTCCTTGAGGCGGTTGTGGGCGGCTTTGCTTGGCACAGTCTCCGGCTCCAGGTGGCTTGTTGGTACCGGTAGCAGCGTCCGCGTCTGTCGTCCCATCAGCCTCTGCACAGGAGACTTGAGGACAGCATCTCTGGGAGTATTTCGCCACTCAAGTAAAGCCATTTGGAAGTCTGGGATTCTGAACGAGCACTTTTTAAAAGTTTCTTGGCCTCTTGAACTGCTCTTTCACTCATACCATTAGAGCGTGGATGGTAGGGGCTAGAGGTAGTGTGCATAACGCCTAGATGGGCTAGAAAGTCTTTGAACTTTTTGCTGTTGAATGGTGGGCCGTTGTCACTACACAGCTTCAGTGGTAGCCCATGAACTGAAAAAACTTCAGCACACCACGATTTAACCATGTTTGCGGTTGTGTTGCGGAGCTCACGAACCTCAAAAAAGAACGAATAGAAGTCTACAATTATTGCAAACTCGCGTCCGCCGTATGAGAACAAGTCCATTCCCACGATCTTCCAAGGCAATGTCGGGACGTCGTGGCTCAGAAGAGGCATCTTTACGTTTCGTGGCTGATGCATCTTTCACACTTTGCAGGCCTTACAAAACTGCTCTATATCATTAGACATGTTCGGCCAAAACATCACACTTCTTGCTCGCGCTTTCATCTTCTCCGCCCCCGCGTGTGCCATGTGCAGGAGGTGCATCATTTCTACTCTTTTTGATTTTGGTATCATTACCTTATTGCTGCGAAACAGAAGGCCGTCTTGAGTGTGTATCTCCTCGCGGTACGCCCAGTAGGGACGGACGATTTCTGGGACGTCTTGCTTGTTATCAGGCCAGCTTGTCTCCGCGTAGTCACGCAGGTTTGAGAGTTCGGGGTCCTCATTGGTTGCTCCAAGAACGTCCTTAAGGCGAGTTTCTGATGCTGAAACGTAAGCAAGTACGTTCACATGAAACTGGGTGGTTTCTTCTTGCATGCTGACTTTATCTGGGGAAGCGTGACAAAGCATCGGCAAGAAAGAGTTATTTGCCCGGCTTGTATAGAAGACGGATGGGATAACGTTGCAATGTCAATCGCATACGTTGCAAACGAAGTGGAACTTGGTGCAGTGGTTTTTGAAAGATCGGCACCAAGGGACGGTGATCTGTCTCGACAATTACTTCCGCCTGGCCGAAAATGTAATCATGAAATTTGGTACAGCCGTGCACAATTGCCAGTGTTTCTTTTTCAATTTGTGCGTATCGCTGTTGCGTTTCAGTAAGGGATCTCGATGAAAAAGCGATAGGATGGCCTTCCTGAGTAAGGACGGCCCCCACTCCGTATTGGCTGGCATCAACAGAAAGAGTGACTGTTTTTTTGGATCAAAGTACGACAGAACCGGTGCTTCGATCAATGCTCGTCTTAGCGCGTCAAAACTGTTTTGCTGCTGTTCGGTCCACACCCAGGCAACATCCTTGCGCAGTAGAGCTCTCAGCGGCGCAGTCACGTCGGACATGCGAGGTACAAAACGCTGCACAAAGTTCATTGTGCCAAGAAAAACTTGCAACTCCTTACTGTTTGAGGGTGGCGGCATCGCCAGGATGTCATTTGCGCGGTCCGGGTCCAGGCGCAGGCCTTGCGTGGTCAGGATGTGACCTAGGTAGCGGACTTCTGTCTGCAGAAAAGTACATTTCTTGAGATTCAGTCGCAGATTGTAATCGCGGCAGCGCGACAGCAGCAGTGTCAAGTGATGGTCGTGCTCTTCTTTTGTTCTGCCCCAGAGTAGAATATCGTCCATCACTACGGCGACACAGGGTAGCCCTTCTAGTAGGCGGTGCATTGCTGCTTAAAAAATTTCTGGCGCGGATGCGATCCCAAAGGGCATCCGGAGGAAGCGATATCGCCCGTACGGTGTGCTCATCGTGCAAAGTTTGGAACTCGACTCTGCAAGTTTGATTTGCCAAAATCCTGACGCCGCATCTAGGGTCGAAAAGAATTTCGCTCCAGACAGTAGCGGCGCGACGTCCTCTAGGGTTGGCATTGGGTAGTTTTCACGCAAAAGTGCTTTGTTGAGTGCAGTAGGGTCCAAACAAATACGCACTTTGTCATTTTTAATGACGGTGACCATGTGGCTAGACCATGCAGTAGGCTCTGTTACCTTGGTTATGACGCCTTGCTCTTCCATGCGCTGAAGTTCCGCCTTGACCTTGTCTTGAAGGGCAACTGGAACTCTCCTGGCCGGCACGACGACTCCAACAGTTCCAGGTTTCAGCTTCATTTCATACTCGACATCTTTCAATTGCCCAAGGCCTTTGAAAACTTCTGCAAAAGGTTGTGCGGCTTGGTACAAGTTATCTAGATGAACATTCTGCACCCGGTATAGAAGTCCCAGGCGCTCGGCAACGGATCCGCTCAAGGTGATCGGCACTTGTTGTTCTACGACAAAGAAGAGTTCTTCGTGCGCTCTGCCGTTTGCGGAAAGAAGCAGTTTTACTTTCTCGTGAGCAGTCGTCTTGTTTCCGAAAAACGCAGTTAGCGTCACTTGACACACTTGCCGAGGCTTATCTGAAAGCTTTACGACGTCTTGCATTGATATGACGCAGCAGTTAGCGCCCGTATCTAGCTTGCACGCCATTGGTTTGCCCTCAATGTGAACTGACGCGCTCCACTTGTCGGTCGCGACCCAGTTTACCGTTAATGCTTCGAGAAAGAATTCCTCGTCACTTTCGGTGTGCAGAGCGCGTAGTTCTTTCTTCGGTTTATTCGCGCTTTGTTGAAGTACAGGCGTCTTGCACACTTGAGCAAAGTGATTAAGCCTTCCACATTTCTTGCACGTTTTTCCTTTTGCTGGGCAGGTTTCGCCGCGGTGAGCAAAATAGCCGCGCCTAGAGCAGGGACTCTTTTTCGCAGCAACAGCATTAATAGTTGTCTCAGGTGCGCCTTGCGCTGTTCCAGTAATCTCCCGGAACTTTTCCTGCCCTTGTTTTTGAAGGCGACACAGCTCAACGGTCTTTTCGTAGGTTGGGTTTTCAACAAGTAATTTCCGCTGCAGGCTCTTGTCTCGAACTCCTAGGATGATACGGCTGCGTAGCATCCGATCTTCTAGCTCTCCAAATTCGCAATTCTTAGCTAGAATCCTTAGCTCTGTTAACCATTCGTTGAAAGGTTCACCTTCTTTTGGTCTCTTGACCCGAATCTGAATTCCTGGAAAGTCAGGTTTGTAGCGGGCTTGTAGTATTCTTCGAACTTTTGAATCAGTACTTCTACACTGTTTCTTTCTTCATCTGTAGTGAACTTAAAGGTGTCATACGCCTTTCTGGCTTCTTCTCCGATTGTTACTAGTAAGGTTGCTGCCTGCACTTCCTCCGGCTGCTTGCTCAATTGCGTAGCGGTGGAAAACAAGGCGAACTCACGTTTCCAATTTTTCCATCCGAGCCATGCGTCGTCTGAGGTGTCCAGGGGCTTCGGTGGCGGCAGCAGCGTTGACGGCAATGGGGGCATCGGCGGCGTTGACGGTTTCGACATCTCGACTGGGCACCGCTGCCACCATGTAAGCGGGCAGCCAGTCGGGTGATGGATGAATGATGTTTATTGTTCCGAAGTGCGCCTTTATCAAGGCGAGGAATGGTGTGACGTAGGACGTCCCACGGTACATGATTGGATGAGCTCTTTCACTAGCATGACACAGCTTGTGCCCTGCTACAATATTAAGCGAACACGATGTAGGTTTAAAAATGATGTTGTTCCAGACAGCAGTTGGCAATAATCTAAATGTGAGTAAAAAGTTAATTACAACGAAATAATTAAATTCGCGTGGGATCACAACCTGTCGAATACGAGCAACTGCGCTTGTAATCTGAGCTATTCTTAGGAAGTGTTTAACTTAAATTTTTCACAACTTGGCCGGAAATGAAACACCAATACATTTAAAATATATTACCTCCGCTATAGAATGTGGATTTAGGATTATCTCCTGGTGCGGGGAATAGTCTGTTCTTTTTGGAAGTATAATACCTTTCGTTTTGCTTAATTTACATTCATTTGATTACGTACTAACAATTCTTCAATTTTTTTTGTCAGTAAACTCATTTATGAGTTAATTTATGCTATTCTCTGAAAAGGAAATTCTAGCACCATTCTCATATTTATTAAATTAGGCTGCAGAGCTAATGTTTGCAATATCGTCATGATAAACGTTAAGGCGTAGGGGCCCTAATATGTTCCCCTGTGGCACTCGAAAAAACACAAGTTGAGCTTCTTTTCAAGCACGTATTATTTATCCGCACTACATGTTTTTCAATAAATAAATTCGATTTTAAAAGCATAAGAACAGTCTCCGAATACCATAGAGGTAAAATATGTTTACCAAAATGTTATTTAGTAAGTGAAAAGCCCTGAAAATTTCACTAACATTGAACAAAATATCGTTTTTTTGACAAACTATAAGTAGATATGACTTTTTTTAAAGTAAGGCCAGTTCACTTCATTTGTCTTAACGCAAACCAAAGGGATCTGATTTCAAAAAGTTACACCATCAATAAATCGTGGATATATGGCGCACAATTCTTTTTCGAAAGCCTTAACAGATATTGGCAGATTGAAAACAGTTCTACACTTTTTTATGTAATTTCAATCTTCCTTTTTTGAAGTACAGTATTTATTGACTATTCCATTTCCGACGGTAAAACGGCTGTCACTTATCAGAAGTTAGATGTGTCACTGAAAATAGGCGCTATAAGTTCAAGTACCCGCTTTAATGGCCGTATCTGGAGGCCTTCGATTTCACAGCTACTGCTTTTATTGAAATTTTTTTTACAGGTATTACCTTCCTTTACAGAGATCGACTCCAGGAGCACTGATCTATAATTTCGAATACGGACATATTCGCAGGCGGTCGACGAATCACCACGTGCAGTTAAGTTTGTAAAACAAACGTTAAATGCGTCAGCTGATTTTGGAGCCGAAAAATATTTTCCCATTCACTTGAAGTTTCGAAAAAGAGTGTTTCAGGGCCATGATAAAATAGTATATTTAATCTGGACCCTAACACGTCATGTCTATTTTTTATCGTTTAAATGAAGTGAGTAGTATTCTGCCCTACCGAATCGCAGCGTCCTGTCAATTTGCTAAGGTACACTCAAAAGAACAACAGGTCACCGGTTGCGCGAGTATTTTGATAGCATATTTCTACCATGTCCATAATCATTTCTTAATGCAGCTCAGGCGTAATCAACGGCTTACGTATTTTTGACTGTGTATGAACCGTTTAAAAAAAGTGTCCCTCGTCGGTTCCATCTTTAGTGTGATTGCTTATGGCAAGTGGTTTGCTCGCTTTCCGGTGTGACGAGCATGACGTGGTAGGCTGAGTAGATCGCATGCTAGGTTGAAGAATTGTATACATTGGGACAGTCTATAGACACCTTGGAAAATACGCAAGAAGTTGGTTAGGCCTGAAGGCCGCAAAGACGTGATAATCATAGAAAAGCTACAGAGATGATATCAGAATACTCGCGCACCCAGTGACGTTGCGCATTCCCAGCAAAATGCTCAGAGATTTATATTTAAAAAAAATAATAAACTTATTGTAAGCATTGTTTCTTTCATTAGATGAATAACTTTTCTTCGAACTTTATTGCAATGCAAAAAATCGCGAAAAGCAAAAAAAAAAAAAAAATAAAGGAGCAAGTTTAATTTTTGCCTTTAAGAGTAAAACGCGATACCAAGGCATATAAACACCCGCTGGTTCCCAAGCCGTGCAAGCCTTTCTGCGTGACTTAATCAATAAAGAAAAAAAAATGTCTCCGTGGCCTAATCAGCAGCTTGCCTGGCTCGAAAGCGAAGAGTCGTTGGCTCCAAACCTTCCTAAACATTTTAGATTTTTTTTAAGCAAATTAATTTCTTTCTAAATATGAGTCATCTGAGACATGCGGCGACCTTTAATTCAATTTATCTGGCATGTCTTTTCATCAGTTTCTTTCCACACGTGAAGTCACGGTTCACATGAGCTTTGTTGGTTGTTTGAAATTTCCGCGCGATTTCTTGTGGCCCGTGACGCCATGACCCTATCGACTTATCAGTACTTTCCGGTCCTAACACCGACGCCGGCTCCTCTAGCTGACTGCAGCTCCTTAAAGCTACCGGTTTAAAACGTGTTTTTTTTTTGCGTAAGTGATTGGTATACAATTTTAAGGTGTTTGCTACAGGCTGAGCTTTTTCCTCACAAAACAACACAGGGGTGGTCTCTAACGGAGCACGATAAAAAACCCTCCTCTGTATGTGTCTGCAAGAAAATTGTAAGAAACATATTAAGGATGAATTGACATTCACTGTAACCCTAGTCGGCGAATTAAATTATGATGCCAAACGTATTTTATATTATAACACTGTAAAACGTTCTGGCCGATTGACGGTAGTTAATCATGTGAATATTTACAATATTAACACACATTTTGGTTTTTGTTTTGTTTAAAGATAAATGTTATGTATTGCTAATAGAATTGTAAAATTATTAAAAAATTTTCTTTACACGGCCGGTAAGGCACTTAGAAAACTGTCTTCTCTGAACACAAATATATATTACCATATTCTCGTGTAATTTTACTATGAATATCAAGTAGCCAACATTCAGCATTGTCTTTCAGTAGCTATGCAATTTCTCCGGCTCTTTTAAGGGATCGATTTATACAGTAGATATTATAGTTCGGTAACTTGAGGATGTCGGAGTCACTTGTGCCCCAAATCTCAGTTATCAAATTGCCGCGTGCTTGGCCGAGCAAGCAACGCTTGGTCACGAAATTCTGGAAGTTTCGTGTTTGTTCTTAATCCGGACACAACTTTTATCATTTCGCCCAACCTTTTTGTTCTCGAAAGTTCGTGCTCAGTTTCGAGCCAAACGCTTGACACTCGAACACCCTTGGCCGAATGTTTGAGATGCCGACTCACACTGTCTAAGGAGCTGCGCGTGACTTTGTTGAGCAAGTCTCGCTCTCGGATGCTTATACGGCGCCAAATAGCCGCCCGCTTTTCTGCAGTCAAGACGCTCGTTATATATGTTGTTTGGCACAAATTCAACCCATTGAGCTATTACTTAAAAAAAGATTTTTGCAACTTCTGCTTCTGTATTTCATGATATTTCTTGTTGAGGTGCCGGGTACCGCAACCAATAAAGCATACCTTGTCTACGGCTCGCTGCGCAAGTCTAGTCCCCGGCTCTAGAAGACCGTCCCTAGAGACTACCGAGAACCAAAGAAGCCGTTGCACCAAAAACCAACCCCCGCAATATCGACTCTAGGCATTCCTCCAGAAGAAGTCGTGAAAGAATACCTATAACCTCCCGGGGTTCGCAAACTGAGGCTCCCGCGGCTGCCTTCCCCGTCGCTTAACTGCCCGTCGTCCCTCGAACTAGGACGATACCCCAGGGCGAGATTAAGAATAAAGTCGAAGACTGGTGGCCGCAGTACGAACAGGTAGAGCTAAATAGAAACTGAACTACCGAACATCTTCATAAAGTGTATTCTATACACAAGGGAACCGCACGATTCTGTTTCGAAAATCATGAAGCGTCGCTTACCAACTGGGAGCTCCGCAAGGCAGAGCTGTGTCAAAGCTTCGCAAGCCACCGCGCCGAAGAACTACTACAGACGGGAGCTCGAAGACAAAACGGAAGCGTGGTGAGCTTTCTCGAGGACGTTTTTGGGCTATTCAAAAGCGCGGATCCCCAGAACACAGAAGAAAAGCAACTAAGATCATAAAGCATAACATTAAAAAAAACTTTTTTGGTGGTCATGTACGATAGTTGCCTACCAACATTCTTTGTTTCGTAAAAGAAGCAACGTGCATGAAGCGGGCCCTTAAATCATGTACGTTCTACTACCAGCGACCGCCCAACGTCCCTGTTCCTGTGTTCTCCATCCTTGACGTCGGTTCCCACCTCGCGGGTATCCGAGAGATGATCCACGTTGTCATCCAGATGGCGCTAAAGAAATTGCTGCCATCTGCTGAACACCCCGCTTCACTCTTCGTCACCGAAGCAGCCGAGAGGAGGTTGAACGGACGCTCCAACCAAAAGCCCCCGTCTGTATCGCGGCGCCCGAGTAACCGACGATAAGCTAAGCCGCCACGGCGCGACAAACGCGGCCAGCAACACGCCAGTACCAGCATCCATCACCTCCTGGGTGGTTAGCTCCTACACCACATTACGCTCTGCAAGCTGCCTACGGTCTAGCCGAACCCCCAGCGCAAAAGAACACGAACATTTGACGCTCGGCTGACCGACGCCCGCTCTGGCACCACTTCGGGGAAGGCGACCACGCCTACCGCTGTTACCTGTATCGTTAACTGGTGCTACGCGGATTCCACCCCGACGACCCGCTCCAACGATACGGTAAGCGTCTTCGGGAGATAGACGACTACCTACGACGTCAACCTCTCAGATGAGTGCGTCTCGATGCGGGTCCCAGTCGCCATCAGTACGACGTCATTTTTCGCCGATGCAATCGGCCCCGCCGTGTAGGCCTGTCGCCCCTATCCTATCGTCTGGGAAATTAAGCGCGGTAACCCCTGGAGGTAGAGTCGCCGAAGACGACCGTCGAAAGAATCCTCCAAGAACGTTGGAGAGCGCCACTCGAATGGCGGCAAGCATCAAATCAACGATTCTGAAACGGTTCCCAAGAACTTCAACGTTGTCACCGACGGCCACGACGCGGCGGCACTTGTGGACATTGGAGCAGATTATTTCGTTTGAACTAAAAAGCTCTCTCGCCGCCTTTGAAGAGTAAGTTTATTTGGGAGGATGGACTGCACATACGCGCCACCAGAGACACCTTATCACGCCTGATGGAAGGTGCACTGCTCGCTTTGAAATTCTCGGGGAGACTTTTCCAGCCATGTTCGTCGTCCTTTAGGACTGTTCCAGGAACCTCATCCTTGGCATGGACTTTCCTTGTGAATACGTTGCCGTAATGGACCTTTAACCGAAGAGGTTGATGCTGCGCAAGCCCGTCTTACCTCCGGATAAATCCAAATTCAAACCAGCCGCCGTCTGAGTCATTGCGACCATGTAAACCTGCCTCCGACGTCGAGTGTTCTTATGTACGTAGTGACCGATTCAGTCACCTGCGGGGGACGTTATTCTGGAAGGTAAGGTCCAACTGCTTCTCGGAAGAGGAATAGGATTCGCAAGGTTGTAACGGAGCTACATAAAAGACACCCTGTGGTCCTCGTGACGAACCTTTGACAGGAGACGCAGCACCTCACGAAAGATGGTACTAGAGGCCACGTCAAGAAACACCGAAACGCCGCCAAAATCGCTTGGATCTCTGATGAGCCCTGGGTATCTTAGCCGTACACTGCAGCGCCTCCACAAATCGAAGTTTACCCCAACCTCAGTTCCACGGAGCGACGACAGCTATGAGACCTCCTCGCCGAATTCCGCGACTGCTTTGCGACGACGTCGAAAGTGTGCTAAACAACAGTTACGAAACATCGCATCATTACCAACGCCGATGCGCTCACTGTGCATCAGCCACCAAACCGGGTATCCCTAAAGGAAAGAGGTGTTACTCATGAACAAGTGCAAAAAATGCTCAACGACGATATCAAGGAGGCTTCAAGCTGCCCGTGGGCCTTTAGTTGTTCCGGTGAAAAATTACGAAACGCTTCGATTCTGCGTAGACTACCGGCGGCTCAGTGCGGTGATGAAGAAAGACGGGCATTTGCTCCGCCGCTCTGTAGACAAACCAAACCGGCTGCGCCACTCCTGACGCTTCTCGTCGATGGACCTAAAGGGTGGCAAGTTGCAGATCCAAGTATGCAAGCCGGACCGAAAGAATACTGCCTTCGTCGCGTTCGATAAATCTAGGAATTTTAAGTTGATGCTCTTTGAACTGCGCACGGCGCCAGCACCTTTCCAACGTATCAAGGATACCCTACTGGCAAGCCTCAAAAGGCAGAGCTGTCCGGGGTACCTTGACGACATCGTGGTATTATGGTAAAATATCAACGACCACTTCCGATGCCCTCGGGCCCTTCTTCAGTAAATCAGGAACGCCGGACTGATCTTGAAGGCGAGGCAGTGCGATTCGCCTACGGCATACTAAAGTTCCTAGGCCACGTTGTGAGTAACAAAGGTGTTCGTCCTGATCCTGCAAAATTTCGCACCCTAGAGGCACTTCCACCGCCTACCAACAAGAAAAGTGTCTGAAGATTCTTGCAACTTTGCGTGTGATACCGGTGGTTCGTTCGAGATTTCGACCAGCTTTCTGTGCCGCTTACGCACCTCACGAAGGCGCCATCAACTTCGAATGGGGAGAACAACAACAGGCATTCGATAAGGTGAAGCGACGACTCTCGTCACCACCATTTCTTGGCCACTTCTACCAATAAGCCGAAACAGAAGTTCGCACGGATGCCAGCTATTTATGACGAGGCGCGGTATTGGTCCAACGACAAGATGGTGCAGATCGCGTGATCGCCTATGCCTCTCGAACGTTGTCGAACGCGGAACGAAATTACTCAACGACCAAGTAGTAATGTCTTGCCGTCCCCTGGGAAATCATGAAATTACGGGCGTATCTATATGAGAGCCCTTTTCGAGTTGTCACCAATCACCACTCGCTATGCTGGTTAGCTAGCCCAAAGGACCCACCGGGAACGCCTTTCTCGATGGAGCCTACGACTGCAAGAGTACGACGTGACCCTCGTCTACAAGTCAGGCCGAGAGCACTGCTACGCCGACTGCCTGTCCAAAGCGCCGTCAAGAGCTTTGCTTCAATGTACACTTCGTCGTATAAATCACTAGTATGAAAATGGTCTCTCTTGTTGCTGGTGGGGAGGAGAAACTCTGTCAAGCGACAACAATAAAGTTGAAGTTAAAGTTGAGGTCGAAGCTTCCGTCTGCGCCATAGACGAAAACTACGACAATTGCTTTCTTGGCGCAGTGAGCGTTAACAGCATGACAGCACTCAAGTAGGACGATCCTAAACTGCACAAACTGATCGACTACTTGGAGAAAGGAGGGTGCACGATTCCCTGAGCCTCTTTAGGTGTCCTGACAACATTCGCTGTGCGGCAAGTTATTCTTTACAAAGAGAACTCCTGGTACAGCAACTCGAGATGGCTCCTGGTAAAACCCTACTAATTTCTGAGAAGATATCTTGTAAGCCTGCCACGACGACCGGATATCTGCTCAGTTTTGTTACAGCAGGACTCTAGAAAATATTCGAGAGAAGTACCCTTGGCCCAGTCTTCTAAAGATTCTACGCCTCTACATACGATCGTGCGACGAGTGCCAGCGACGGAAAAAACTGCCGACGAAGCCGTCGAGCCTCTTCCACCCGATCGCGCCACCGACTGCACAGTTCCAGCAAATTGGAATGGATCTACTTGGACCTTTCCCGCCGACGACACTGGGAAACTGTTGGATAATCGTGGCAACTAATTATCTAACACGGTACGTCTAGAAAAATGCACTCCCGTCGGGAACCGCCATAGGAATAGCTAAGTTCTTCGTCGAGTCCATCATCACCTAACACGGCGCTTTCAAAGTCCGGACTACGGACCGTGGCTAATTTTTCGAGGTTCAACTGACGGGAGATGTACTCCGCCTAAGCCACGACGATCATCACCAAGCCACGGCTTATCAAAGCAAACCAACGGGCTGACGGGGCTATTAAACGAGACCATCGGCGACATGAACTCGATGTAAGTGAACGTTTAACCCAATACGTGGTTTGAGGTGTTTCCCTACAACACTTTTACCTACAGCATGGCGGTTTAAGAGACCACTGAGATTACACTTTTTGAGCTGGTCACGCAAAAGAGGTGATAAGTATGCTCGATGCCATGCTGAGCCGCGACCTGAAGGATGACGGCACCGACGACGCCAGGCTGGTCACTTAATGGGGCAGAAAAGGTACACTAGCGCAAGCTTGCCTTCGGATAAAGGACAAACAACGTGTCGCTGTCCGGTACAACCTTCGCCGTCGCGACGTGGAGTTTCGGCCCGGAGACAGATTGTGGGTGTCGACGGCCATTCGCCACCTCGGCCTCAGCGATAAACCGTTAAACGCTACTTCGGACCCAACAAGCTTATTCGTCTTCGTGGGACTTGAACTACGATGTGCTCCCCGTAGACCTTACCATCAAGACGTCGCCAGCCAAGACACTAAGTGGTCCACGTCGTTCGACTCTAGCCGTTTTACGCGCTTGATGACTGTGACGCTGCATGTCTATTTTGTCTCACACTATTTTGGTAACAATTTTTTTGTTGTTTCTTTCGCGTTGCGTTGGGCGATGCGCTTTTAAAAGGGGTAAAAGGCGGAGGATTAACCCGCGCGCGTGGCCGTGCAAGCAACGCTTGGTGTCTCACTTCTCGAATATTCGTGTTTGTTCTTATTGATACCGTAGTTTTAGTATTTCAACCTAATTTCTTGTTCTAAAAGTGCCAGCGCCGAGCCCAAACGCTCGGCGCTCGAACCTTCTGGCCCGAAATTTTGAGGTCAATCTCTGTTGGAACCTTCGACAACGGCATCAGCTTCCCTCTGCAGAGACGATGCCCGCGAGGCGAGCTGAACTTTGCACCACGCCTGGCTTCGGTGAGGACGATCGCGCGCGAGAGGCTTGCTGAACTTCGTACCCGCAGCGGCCGGATGCAGCCGTGGAGATCAACAGCGGTGAAAGTCAAGATTCGACCACAACAAAAGCTGGAACGCAAGCGAGGGAAGTACGAGAAAGTGGCACGTCAGCTTGAAACGAGTGTGTGTAGTTCAAAATAAAGGTGTTGGGTTTTGTTAAGGCGGATCGATATTTCTGACCGCAAAGAGGCAATATATCCCACAACAAAACAATTGGTGCCGAAACCCGGGAAGAAATTATTTCACTACAAATGAAGCAGACGAGCAACGTACCATCGAATCGACAGCAGACAGAGAAGGAAACGTAACGACTGAACGAGCGAAACCCGGTAATCAACGGCAACATCTACGACAGACCGACAAAAGCAAGCAGCACTACAAGTCAGGACTGAGCGGCAATGGGTGTCCTCAAGAAAAAAACGAAAAACGCATCGAACGCCATTAACGATTCTCCTCAGTGAGACACAGGATATATTCCAATATGCTACGCCAATCATCGATGATCTCGATATTTTAATCGAGCGCCTAAGCCTCGCTCGGGTTCAACTCAACCACGTAGATGCCGCGATCGAGTCGTCGATTTCTGAAAAGAAGTGGAAGCAAAATTCACGCAAGGGGTAGATTATTATGACAAGATCGTCACGTGCCTAGCGAAGCTTAAAGGGAAAGCGAAGAGCCCGGAGGACAGCCGACGAACAAGCGGGCAACCTAACGAAAAGCGGGACGCAAGAAAAGTGACATCAAACATCAAGCTTTCCAAGTTAGAACTCACAAAGTTTAACGGACACCGAAGAAATTGGCAGCCCTTCTGGGAGCAATTTCCAACCACCATCCATGAAAATCCGGACCTTTCGTCATCAGAACAATTCAACTACTTGAGGTCAGCCTTAACTGGGGATGGAGCAGCCGCCATCGCAGGACTGCATCCAACCGCTGAACGACACGGCCACTCCATCGAGCTCCTGCAGCAGTGGTTTGGGAACCGGGCGGAGCTGATAAGGGACCAGATGACAGGGCTCATGGACATCAATCAGGTTCCGTCATCGCGCGGCATCAGAGCTCTCCGGCGCGTCTACGACAGCGTCCAGGCTCACATCCGGGGCCTTCGGGCGTTAGGTGTGGTGGATCAATCATACTCTA
This sequence comes from Ixodes ricinus, assembly GCA_037355805.1. NCBI lineage: Eukaryota > Metazoa > Arthropoda > Arachnida > Ixodida > Ixodidae > Ixodes > Ixodes ricinus. The sequence goes on along the minus strand of JAZHYW010014521.1, from coordinate 47,435 downwards.
CCATGCTCTACCCGGTCCTTCTTCGAGAGCTACCGGACGACATGAGGCTGCAGTTAAACCGCAAGATGTCTTCGGGGAACGCCGAAAACGCCACCACTGGGGGAACATCAGCAACCGACATCGGCTCCGACTCAGCAACGAAGCCAGAACCCGTTAAGGAAGTGCGCGCTGCTGAACTTTCTCAAAATGGAGGTGGAGGGCCGGAACAAATCATACAAGGAATAAGCCGAAAACGCCGGCGGTAAGCCCACACGTTGTTTCCCCATGTACGAACATCTGAAGAGGCGCCTAAACTACGCCAAGACTCGGAACGCTACCGCAATGGCCTTTCATGGCAGGATGGACAGCATGCAATACTTTCTTTGCAAATCAAAGGCGCACAGCACACCAGACTGTATCGCAAAGATCGAACTCAAAGAAAGGAAGCGCAGGCTGCAGGCCGACCAGTGGTGCTTCCGGTGCACAAAGCCGAACCACACGGCAAGAATGTGTCGCGGCACTGTCTGTTGTGACACGTGTTGAGGAAGGCATGTATCCACTATGTGTTATGCAGATTACTTGCCCGGACGAGCTGACAGCGGATCGAAAGGAACGCGGAAGAATAGCAAGACGCGTCTTAACCTCCATGTGAGTAAGAATGGCAACAAACTGGCTGTCCTTCTGCAAACGGTTACCGCGTGGGTTGAAAGCAAGAACAGAAGGAAGTTGGCCCGCATTCTTTTCAACAGCGGTAGTCAGCGCTCCTTCGTTACAGAGGAGCTGTGGAAAAATCTTTGTTGCAAGCTTCTCGGGACAGAGGTTCTTACCTTCGGACCGTTCGGTGGCAAGACTAGTGAACAAACGTACCGTAGAGTACAAGTAGTTTTGACTAATCATCTAACCGGCCAGATATACGAGATAGACACCCTCGAAACGCGTTCTATCTGTGAACAAGAACTTCCAGCCTCGAATGATGACATCCTTGTGAATATGGAAACCCTCGGACTAATTTTGGGCGACTACCTAAACAGACTCCACTGCAACGGAGTGGGGATCCTCTTGGGATTGGATGACTACTGGAAATGCGTTAGGGGAAGAGTCCATCGACTGAGCGAGAACCTGACGGCAGTGGAGAACGCCTTTGTTTTGGCAGTACATAGACTTTCTCAGGCAACTTCCGCTGTTGTCAGCTGTTCCCAAGTGATCGCCCTCATTGCTGCAGTGAGCCACAGGAGAACACGGCTGTCCTGAGAGGCTTTTGGGAGCTTGAGAGTATGGGAGTCGTGGACGCAGAGGTCCAGGATCACTCAGTTAGCGACATTATGCAGCGCTTTGAGCGAAGTATTACCAAATCTGAGTGAAGCTACGAAGTGAGCCTCACTTGAACTCCTGACAGAAAGCTTGATTGCAATCGAGAGATGGCTTGGAAGTGACTCGAAATCCAGCGAAAGAGGCTGAGCAAGAATCCCGAGCTCACGCAGAGATTTGATCATGCAGTCCGGCTTTACGTCGAGAACGGAATGGCTGAGAGGATTGAAAGAGAAGAGAACTCGGGTGAAGGCGTGTACTACATGCCTTCTGCGAGAGGGCAGCACTACGACGATGTGAATCGTTTCAACGCGTCTTCGCACGGACCGAACGGCAAGTCACTAAACGACAGCTTGGAGAGCGGTCCGAACCTAAACCCACACCTTGTTGGCCTGCTTCTCAACTTCAGGCAACACTCGCTGGCACTGGTTGCGGACGTCGATAGGCCTTTCTTCAGATTGAAGTAAAGCCGGAGGATCGCAATGTTCTGCGGTTTCTCTGGTACAAAGAACCACCTCAACAGAATCAAAACAACTCCGGAGGTGGAGGTCTGGCGTATGACGAGAGTCATTTTCGGAGCCACGTCCAGCCCCTTCCTGCAGGCCGCAACCCTACGACATCATTTCACAGAAATGGAGAGCGTATTCCCCAAGACAGCAGAGCAACTGGGTAGATCGTTTTACGTTGAGGACCTCTTAAAGGGCTCGGAAAGTAAAGAGGACGCCCGTACATTCTCGAACGAGGCGATGAAGTCATTTCGACCAGCGGGGATGAAGCTCCATAAGTGGGGCTTTAATGCCATAGCCCTGTCAAGAATGCTTGAAGACAACGATCCTGATGAGAGACAATTGGGACAACGGACGGGTGTTTTGAAGGTACTTGGTCTGACGTGGAATTCGAATGAAGACAGTCTTTCTTTTCCGGCACACGTGGTTCAGTTTGCCCACCAACGATTGCACACCAAGCGGTTCGGGGTCCAGGCGACGGCACGCCTGTATGACCGCCTTGGTTTCCTCTTACCCTTCGTGGTGCGAGCCAAGATCTTGTTTCAAGAAATCTGGAATCTGAGCCTTCGCCATGACGATACACTCTCGGAAGAACTGATGAGTGGCTGGAACAACTTGTACGACGAGTTCACCACACTTCGGCTGAATAACGTGCCCAGTATTTACGACAGCAAGCTGAAGGGCAACGTTGTACAAGGAACGTTGCACGTGTTCTCTGATGCCAGCACCTCCGCATACGAACCTACGATCTTCATCTGCTCAACGGATGACACCGGAGAAAAGACCACGACACTCTTACTGGATAAGGGCCTTGTGTCACCCCTGAAGGAATTTTGCCTTGCGAGATTAGAGCTCATGGCCATTTTGATTGGATCGAGGCTCTTTAAGTACCTAGGGACACACCTCAAAATCAAAGTGGATGAAGTCCACTTCTGGACGAACTCCATGATCGCTCTGCATTGGATTAGGGGAGAGCCATCGAGATGGAAGACGTTTGTGAAACATAGAGTACAAGAAATTCAAGTGAACAGCGAGAAGGCGTTGTGGCACCGCTGCCCGGGGAAGTAAAATCCCGCCGAACTGATGACACGAGGGCCGTCCGCGGATCGACTGGTTTCTATACCGCTCTGGTGGAATGGACGAACTTGGTTGCTACTGCCCGCGACAGAGTGGTTGGGGAAGGTGACGAGGATCTTTCCCACGACGGGCTCGAAGAGAGGACTCCGAGAGCAGAGCTCTTCGAGGTAACCGCAGCTGCACCTGAATAGCTGCTCGACATCTCAAGGTTGAGCTCGACCTTAAAACTCCACAGAGCAACGGCTTGGATTTTGCGGTTTCTCTATAAACTCAGATCGTCAGAAAAAAGATGGGACCACTGACCGCCGAGGAGATCCACGTAGCGCGAACACACTGGATAACAAGAGCGCAAAGATCAGCGTTTGCCTCTGATATTGATTGTGCAGCAAAGAGAATGTCGCCCCCACCTGGGTCGCTCTTCCGTGACTTTCGCACCTTCATCGATGGAGAGGGATTGCTGAGATTCAGCGGCTGACTCCAGTCATCGAACCTGACGCAGGAGGGACACCACTCCATTGTACTGCCTAAGGAGCATCGATATTCAACGTTGCTGATCTGACGACGCTCATCGCCAGGTACTGCACGAGGTAGCAAGGGACACTCTTATGCAGCTGCGCGAGAAGTACGGGATCCTCCGCTTAAGGCAGCTGGTAAAGAAAGTGGTGCGTGAGTGTGTGACCTGCCAACGATTCAACGCGAGTCCTGCAAGTGCTCCAACGGGACCCTTGCCGGCGGATCGTACAACGCGAGCGGACCCGTTTGAAGTAGTGGGCACATACTTTGCGGGACCCCTGTATGTTAAGGCGAACGACCTCACCAGCAAATGTTACGTGCTGTTGTTTACATTGTGCGGTTACCCGAGCGGTCTCTTTAGAGTCGGTGACAGACATGTCGACAAAGAGCTTTCTATATGCCTTTCGCTGATTTGTATTGCGGAGAGGGGTATGCCGCGTCATTTATACGGATAACGCTTTGACATTTAAGCGGGCCTCAAAGGAGCTAATGAACTGTATAAGACACTCCAACACCCTGATGGGATTCAGTATTTCGGCAATGCTGGCATAGAGTGGCGGCTTATTGTTTAACAAGCGCCATGGTGAGAAGGTTTTTTGGACGTGATGCAGGGGCTCTTTCATGCGAGATCCGCGTACATCGCGGTGCTATTTTGCGAAGGCCAGTGCAACATATCTACCCTCTAGATGTGACGGAACTCTAGAACGTACTCGCGCCCATTCGGTGGAATGTGTGTTGAAACTTTCGACAACGGCATCGGCTTTCCCCTGTGGAGACGATGGGCGCGAGCGAGCTGAACTTTGCACCACGGCTGGCTTCGGCGGAGACCATCGCGCGCGAGAGGCGAGCTGAACTTCGTACGCGCAGCGGCCGGATGCAGCCGTGGAGATCAACAGCTGGAAAGGCGAGATTCGACCAGGACTAGAGCTTGGACGCCAACGAGCCGAGTACAAGAAAGTGGCACCTCTGTTTGGAACGAGTGTGTGTAGTTTAAAATAAAAGTGTTGGGTTTTGTTAAGACGGATCGATATTTCCGAACGCAAAGAAGCAACAATTAACACAACCTCGCCCTTACTTGCAGTTACGCCGCCAAATTGCCGCCCGCTTTTGCGCTGTTTAGCGCTCGTTTTTTTTTTAACATTTTTATCGCATTAAACGTTTAGTTTCAAGCAAGATTTTCGGCGATTATGTTCCTCTTGTTTGTGATAATATTATTAAAAATTTTAAATAAAAATTCAGCATTGAGCGACGCCCATTTGGGCGTGCATTTCGTAAAAAAGAAAAAGAAAAGACCGAACTGAATCACACCCGCGTTTTGTCCTCAAAAATAGAAAAAAATTAAAAATCACAATACTAGAAATTGTTTCCCACCAAGATACCAACAACATATCTAGAAACCTAATGAAAAGAGTAATTGAAAGTGCAGCTTCTCCGGCATAAAGCAGTCGCGCCCACGAATGTGAGAAAGGCGCTAATTTCCAGTGAATGTGGGTCAATCCGGTAATTTTAGCTTTTGTCATGGGCCCTGTGTCGTGATCTTCGACTGTTCTATTGGGTCCCACACTGCACGTGGGCGGTTCGTTGCGGAAGTTTGCACGTAGGACATAATTCCGCTGAGAGTGCGGCCAACAAAATTGAAAAGAGCGTCGGACTGTTTGCTTCTAAAGCGCGAAACACATGTGCGTCAAAACTGTCGGATCCGACGTACCAACTGTCGGAAAGATGGCTGCTCGGACTCGCCGCACTCGATAGTTCAAAACACATATTCTTCCGACGCGTCGTGGCGTCGCTCTGCTCAGCTGCGCCCAGTTTCATGTATCCCTCTACCGGACAGATAGATGGATGCAAATAGCTGCATTTATAACAGGCGGTAGCTCGCACCACCCAGCCTAGAAACCTAAACTACTACTCTCGTCCTTCGTGGTTTTTCTAACTTTAAAACTAACACAATATGTTTACTATATTTCATTAAAGTGTGCGTGTCTGAAGGTTTTACGTGAGGTTATTGTTCTGCTCAACATCACTTAATTACGATGGACCGCAGCGAACCTTGGAAGCCGTCCCAGCGAAGCGAGCACCGCGTAGAAGTCACGTAACAACATGACGTTCGTGTAATCCGTGCTGCCATTGGCTGCGGCCCTCCAAAAATCGGACAGCAGTACGGGAAATATTTGGGAAGGTGGTCGCACGCCGGTGCCGGGCGGAGCCCCCGTCCGGCGCTCTGGCGCGTCGAAAAACCTCGCCTCCGAAAGCTGCTCCGACAGTTCGCACGTTGGATCGGAGAGTTTTGACGGGCACCTGTCTCGCGCTTAAGGATGTCGTCTATCCGTAGATCACTTGCACGACGTCATCGACTTGTGCCATCTCTTCTTCTACCTCAATTTTCACCTGCTCTATCGTCACTTAGGAATGATTTGCCACATTTCGGAATGAGTTTCCGGCTTTGGACGGTAGTAGCGCTTCCGTGGAGTCGGTCTGCGCTTCCTTGCTGTCTCCGTTGTCTAGAAACCCAACATCACTGACGGCGTAAGCCTATACCCGATCTTGCTCTCGTATGACGGTAGGTACTCGATTTCAATGTGCCGGACTACCCGGCACTCCCAAGATAAGGAAGCCAGGTACCGCCTACTTATGTACCCCACCTCGTTACACTGTATACATTGAGGTGGTCGGCTCGGCATGGAAAGGAGCACCGGTTATCAAGCAATGGTCGACCGATGGTTCAGGCCGTTCTTGCTGGCCCCCTCCATGATAATTAGGGTGACCTCCCTGGTCGTGATGTCTACTTTGTGCTCACCACTTGGCGCCGGCTATTTATTCCTTGCAGAGCATTTCAATCTACTGAAAGAGGCCAGGTTGCCTACGAGATGTCACAAATTTAGACAACCAGTGCACGCGTACTGTGAAATCTTTCTTGTTGGGTTAACTGTAACGCACCTCCTTCCCCTACCAATTAGTTTCTCCGGTGAATCAAGGCGTTCCATTGTCTTCACGCTCTCAAAAGCGCAGATAAATAGGGGTTGAACTGGAACTTTCCCTGCACAACCACGTGCCTCATCCCTATGAAATCTGCCAGCGCCTCGGAGAGGTTCTGATTTTGGTATGGCCTGCCTCGTAAGTCGCCGTGAGAATGGTCAGTCGTGTTCCACTAGAATGTAGCGGTAGGTGCGTCCACATGTTCGCCATCTTCAGACTCCGCGGAATCTTTTCCGGTGGGTTCAGACGACAACGCGCCGCTCTGTTGCCCATTACCTTTGGTTTTGGCGATCGGGAGATCTTGAAAGAAAATTTTTCCCCACAATCGTCATGACGCTTCTAGAGAGCTTGATGATTATAATGTAGATATGTGTAAATATTAACTTTTTGTTTCTGAAGATTTCAACATCTCTCTTGTATTTTTTTAGTTTAGTTTGTCAAGCATTTGTGCGTTTCCGTTTTAATTCCGGTTGGCTTTTTCATTTAATGTCAGTGTAGTGTGCACCACTCTGAAGACTAAAGTTTTTTTTTTTTTTTCTGGGAAAGCAAAATAATATTACATTAATGATAATAAAGAACATATTAATAATAATTATAAAGTAAACTGGTTTTCTTCATGAGGATGGTTGAGTAAAATAGAGACAGCAAAATAACTGCTTCACTAACCATCTTTCAAGGTGGCAAGCACTCTGAGCGGTATTGAGACGACATTACTTAAATCACGGCATCCTTGAATATGACTGTAAATCACTTCTACCGAAGATAGACGTTATCTATAGTCGTGGAGCTGCAGAAGTACATTTCCAAGAAGAACCACCTTCCGAAGGTATTGATAACAACGCTTTCTTAATAGATGGAAATCGATGTAGATGATTGTCGCTGTCTTCGCAGTACACGAGACTCCATACTAATTGTAAGAATAGAGTCGAACACATACTATATGGTACAGATATGTTGCTCATTACAATGTCTATAACTGGCTTCGAAGCTACCAAAACCACCACGTAAGATAAGTAATACAAAAAAGGAATCATGTTGATTTGTTTAACGAAATGCCAGTAACAGCTGGAAACAATGGAGCACTAAGATATTGCCCTGACTATTGCTTCAGCTTTAAACAAACTATTCTTGAAATTTTCATATGCCCAGCTATCAAAGAGCAGAGACCAATACATGAACATGAAAGGTCACGTGCTATTAAAAGAAGAGTAGAATGAAAATCTAAGGCGAACAAAGAAAATTGTAGATCCCAGAGAAGCACGTAGGATGTGAAGCGTCAGTGTAAGGCGTCACATAAACTTGTTGGCTGAAAGTAAGGTAGATCTAGATAGCAGGATGGTGCCATTTGGATCCTCGCATTCCCGTTATAGCAAGTAAACAGAGTTTTGTGCGAACTGAAGAAGACACCGCAGCAGTTAGATACATGTACACTTGTCTCCAACATAAAAATGCTAGGAATTACAAGTAGCCGAAGAGTTTGTAGGATGATGGCAGAAAAACAACAATGCCTTTACACGTCAGTGAAGACACATAAAATAATACTTTAACAACGTCACAAGACTCAAAACTTGCTACGTCTTAACACTTCAGGAACTTAAAATAACTATCGTTGCTCCAAATAAAAAAGTCATCACCTGGCGCAGATGGTGTAAAGTACATGGTGCTAGCACAACTTAAAAAGAACTCCTTAATGATGCTTTTAGAGGTTCTAAATAAATCATGGGAAGCAAGCAACATGCCACAAGCCTGGAAAGAAGCACAATGTAAAACCTATTTTATAGCCAGAGAAACCATCAACCGCTTATACTTCTTTCCGGGCAATAGTACTTACAAGCTGCATTTGAAAAACGTTAGAAAAAATACTACAGGGTATAGCACACCTGGTACCTTGAAACGAACGGTACCGTCCAAAAAAATATAGCAAGTGTTCGGTTGGGCCGAAATGCTAGTGAGAGCGAACTAGACCTTGTCAGTCTCGTCGAGGAGGGCCAAGCAGAAAATAAAATTACATTCGCAGTTTTCCTAGACACCAAACAAGCTTTTGACGGTATTAAACATAAAGCCATCCTGGCCTTCAAAAAAAAAAAGCCATTTGAGCAAAACTGCTTCGTTGGATAACAACTGCATACGAAATATGTCAATATTCATGAAAACAAATAAGACCTTCACAAAGAGGCGATCAAGAGGGGTTCCTCAAGCTCGTGTGCTCAGTCCAAACAATTTTAAACTCGCGTTAATGTCAGCAGCAGGCGTTGTTCCTGCGAACATCATGGCTAAATTTTACGCAGACGATATTTGCGTGTGGTCTGGGAACGCTCTGGCGTGACGCGCCACAACGTATATTTCAGAAAGCTATGCACGTGGTTTGCCAAACATTATCAAAACAAGCGCTCACTTTGTCAGCAGAGAAAAAAATGAAAGCCGTTTACAACTCCCTGTAACGCCGAATTAGGTGCAGCTCTTGAGGAGGAGGGGAAGGCACGGGGGGGGGGGGGTCACGTGACCTCGAGGGGGTGGGGGGGGCACGTCACCTCAGGGGGGGGGGGGCACGTGACCTCGGGGGGGGGGGTCACGTGGCCTGGGGGTTCACGTCACCTCGAGGGGGGGCGGGGGCGGAGAATATTTTCCTCTAGATTTAGCGGGAAAATTCTCGGCTAAATTTAGCGGGGAAAATTTTCCTCTATATATAGAGGGAAAATTTTCCGCTAGATTTGGCGGGAAAGTTTTCCGCTAAATAGCTGGGGAAAATTTTCCGCTAGATTTAGGGGGAAAATTTTCCCAAGATTTAGCGGTGAAAACATTTTCCGCAAGATTTAGCGGAAAAACGTTTTCCGCCAGATTTGAGCGGGGAAATGTTTCCGCTATATTTAGCGGGCAAATTTTTCAGGCTAAATTTAGCGGGAAAATTTACCCATCATGCACCGCGCGGTTACGCCGACGCCGACAGCGACGGCGACGGCAACGGCGACGACCGACGGCGACGCTGACGCCGCTGAATCCGGAAACGGGCGCCTAAGAGCAGCGCTCTAAAAACAGCCATGACTTTTACGAGAAAGTCGATGCGCCTCTACCCTATACTCTTAGCTGGAAATCCTCTACCATATGTAAAGTCCTAAAAATATTTAGGGTCACAATAGATCATAACCTCACTTGGGCACCCGAAGTACATAGAACCAGAAGAAAAAATTGAAGCTCTGAATGATGTATTACGGTGCGTGGATGGCACTGCTTGCGGATGTTCGCGCTCCGCTATGCTTCCCTACAGCGTTCACTTGACGGTTTCCACAACCATAAAAAAACTACAAGCAGCTCAGACAAGTTATCTTAAAGAATGTCTCGGTCTTCTAAGGGAAACGTACCTATTGCACGCTGGCTGAAAGGGGCATCATATCTGATGACATTATGAAAACACAAGAACCTTTGCGAGTACATCTACACCACATCACACAGCATAAGAAACACTCTATCCCAGGGTGGCCAAGATGCGGCTCGCGAGCGCATGTCCGGCTCTTCGCGTGTTGAAGTACGGCTCGCGGCTTCCCTCCCCGACCCCCCCCCCCTTCTTACCCCTCCTCCCTCCCGGTCACACAAGCACTTCCCAAAAAAAGATATGGAAAGCGTTTTAAATCGAGAGACAGGTTGTGGTTTGGTAGTCTTGTGCTACTGCTACCTTACGTACAGTTGGACCACTTATGACTCGGATAGATTGAATGCAGTTGGAATTTCGTTTAGTGCTCTATACTTCGTTTCAGCTTCGGTCCAGACGCAGCCGATGCTACGAGCGCGAGCGTGTGGCCCTTAACAGTACTTGCATTGCACGAGCCGCGTGCTTGGCAGGGACGCTGAAAGCCCGGAGCTCGCGCTTGTAGCATCGCCTGCGTCTGGACCAAGATGAAGACGAAGTATAGGCAAGATTGCCCCCCCCCTTCCCCGCGGCCCTTGGACGTTTGGTGGTCTTGTTTGCGGCACTTAGGCCGGGTCAGCCTGGCCCCCCTGCTCTATGCGATTCATTCTAATAAGAATACCAAATCAAAACTAAATAGAAATTAAAAACGAAAATGCACAAGCAAGTATTTTGTGGGACCAAACGCATTGGAGAGACGCCCCCTTCTTTGTCGCTTATGCCATCAGTGCAACTAAATACACAAATACTTGACACCACCAATTCTTTGTTTACACTGACGGATCGACTACTGAAACGTCATCGGCTTCTGCCTTTATAATTCTCCAGAATCAAATTGAGACAGCACGCCTTTCGAACCGAACAGCATCTACAACAGCAGAACGATAGGCATTCTATTCGCTATTAAGTATATATCAAAAACCAGACATTTAGAGAAATGGGTGATTTTAACCGATTCCTTTGTGCTTTCAAAAGCTTAACTGTATTTGGAAAAGCGTGCAGTAACAACATTCTTCAACTAAAAATAGGAGAAGTGTTTAGCAAATTCTCAGTCATCGGACATAATATAATTCTGCAGTGAATCCCAGGGCACAACAGAAATCAGCGGAAACGAGCAGGCAGACAAAGCAGCCAAAACCGGACACTAGTCGCATAAGCGAGAAAAAAGTTATATTCACTAACATGACAATATTGAATGCACCTTGAATACAATAGTAGAAACTATGATTACACAGTCGTTGTTCTCGTCCATTCGCGGCTATAGCAGCGTTCATTTAGTTGACCCTGTACAAGAAAAGATACTTCTAAATAATCTTCCCAGAACACTAGATACCTTCTACCATAGACTAACACTCAAAGTGGCCTATACAAATAGCTATAATTTTCTTCTTGAACGATCCGACAATTCAAACCAATCCAAAGTGTTGAGCATATTTTCTGCGCATGCGTGAGACATCACACTGACAGGGATAAATGATAACAGCACCTTAACAACCGAACCAAGATCTTTCACTCCGACGAATCTCCTGGGCCCGTGCAACAATTGGCGCAAACAACGTCTTCTTTTGCGAACACCACAAAAACATCTTCTGGGTACTGGACTTCTAGATAAACTTTGACTGTGCGCTTGTGTATGTGTGTGATGTGTGGGCGTGATTTTATCTTACTCTAAATTCCTGTTCTCCACTCCACCCTTCCCTTGTAGTAGCCAGTTCATTACGAACTTGAGGTGACCTATCCTCCTTTAATTAAATGTGTCTATTAACTATCTATCCAGTCGGCCCAGACTATACCAGTGGTACTCATTACTGGCCGACACCGGCCAAAAACAATGTGCTGCTTTGGTTACTACGGCAGACGTCAGCACTTGCAGCGTGAAAAGCTTTATTGTTTCTACATCGGTCAACAGAAAAAAAATTCGCGTAAAGTTTGTGATGGAAAGACGCAATTGGTGATTATAACAATAAGAAAACAAACATTATCTTTCATGTTAACATGGCAGTGACAAAAACCACTGCAAGAACATGCATATGTCATATTATCTAATATTTTGTTCAGTTCCCTGGAATGACACAGCCGAAGATGGAAACCGATATTTACGCGGGGCAAATTAATACAGTTCGCGTTCATATATTCAAATTTATTGAGAAGTGATTCTACAAACTAGCTTTGGCTGGAAATTCAGAAAAAGCTCAAATACAAGCGTCAAGAAAGAAAGCTGAGCACCGTAGTAATAACAGTCTTGGGACGTGCTCAGCTCTTCTAATAGGATGGAACTGCCTTCTAGGGCACTAAGGAAGCTTTAAAAATAACGTATAGGGGTGGTTTCACTTGGAATCGAACACGCTTGTCGGGGTGGGTCCTTCGATTTTTTATGAAAAAATATATGTAATTGCCCCATTTCTGGGAAGAACAAAACCGCTTTTCAAAAATTTTTAAAAAATATTTCGCTTCACGAAAAATTATTGAGTGGAGCAGGGTGAAAATCGGTTTTTTTACTCCGTGATTTTTTCTACCCAGTTCTGTACGCTGGTATAAATACTGGAAGCATACAAAACTCATAGTAATTTTTTGTGCTCTTTTATGTTACTTCGACTATTTTTTAGTTGAAAGGAAAATAATTTTGTATTTTTGTTTATTGAGATAAAAAATGCCAAACATCGTCTCTTTGACAATCCGGTGACATCTTCAGAGCCTTGTAACTCATGAGTCATTATATTTGTCGCTTACCAAATACTATGCGGGTGTAGCCCTGATTCATGGGCTATCGACGGGCATAAGTTTAGTTTATTTTATTTTCACTGAAAGTTTTATATAAAATTTGAAATATCGTCGAAAATGAAATTTACCGATATTTTGAACCCACTTTATTAAAAAGGCCATTTTTTATTTCGTTCAATTTTTTTATTATTGCTGCCGATGATATTAACTTTCAATTGGCTTGATGCGATTTCCCCCTTTTTTTGTTGTATATTCTCTGAAGTGATCAAAATCACTCCACGTGACAATGCGGTGACAACTTCAGAGCCTTGTAACTCATGAGTTATTTTATTTGTCACTTACCAAATACTATGCAGGTGTAGCCCTATACATGAATATCGACGGGCATAAGTTTAGTTTATTTTATTTTCACAACTTTTTTAATATAAAATGTGAAAAATCGTCGAAAATGAAATTAACCGATAATTTGAACCCACTTTATTGAAAAGGCCATTTTTATTTCTTTCCAATTTTTTTATTATTGCTGCCGATCATCTGACTTTCAATTGCTCGATGGGATTTTCCCTTTTTGTTGTATCTTCTCTAGAAGTGATCGAAATCGCTCCCGCTTTCTCAGAACGGCCAAACGCAGTTTCCGGAGGTCGGCTTCGCTGCAAGAACTATACTGCTGTATTTAGTGTGTTCAAATGCAGCGGGTAAATTCATTTTGATTCAGTACACTCGTGCTTGGCTACATATTGTTTACTTCTTAATTTTTAATGATGGCAACTGAAATTCCTTAGTCCGATCGTTAGCGGTACAGCGGATGTTCCATTACCTTTATTTATTCCCAAAACAAAGCAATGTGTGCCTAGTCAAAGCAAATCTACCGTGGTAGATCAAAATAAAATCGTCAAATCGCTTTTCTATATTCCTGAAGGCTGTACAATCTTTGCATTAAGCTTGGTGCGACAAAGTGGATTAACTAAAACTCTACAGAGACATTAAGTGACTGCTTTCGCTGCCCTTCAGTGCATGTAGAATCCGTTACTTCTTGGCATCAGAGATATCGATCGGTCTTGAACAAACCAAACACTTTTATTTTTAACTGAACACACTCGTTCAAACAGAAGGGCCACCGTCTTGGGTTCACCGCCTCGCTCGCTTTGGCTCCAGTTTTCGTTCTGTCCGTCTCGATCTCTACCACGCTGCTGAACTTCTCGGTTGCATCCGACCGCAGCGGTACAAAGTTCAGCTCGCCTCCCGCGCTCGATCGTCTGAGCAGAGGCAAGCCGATGCCGTTGTCAAAAAGTTCCAATATTGCGTTTGCTCGTGAAGTGGACTATTTAAAGCACAACAAAATATTGTTTTACACGTGCATCCTAAATATAGTAGCGTTAATTAATAAAAATATCTATCTATCGCCAACTGGTGTTTGTGTTCTATAAAACATTTGTCTTCGGTTCATATAAACTCTGTCCGTTTTCCTCACTTTTGTTCTGCAAACTGCTTTTCCTTGTAATAGAGGGGCATGTGATATTACATATTTTTGATATACGCATGATAATAAAGAACAGGCAGTTACATGGTTATTTGAACGCACGCGACAAGACACATCATGGATTAGCGCCCGTGCCGGATGCTTCCTGGGTGTAACGGAGATGGGTCTATAGCGCGGACATGGGCAGTGCTGTACGTGCCTCTACAAGCTGTGTATAGCACAAACAGATATATGACCTCGAGTCTGGCTACATGAAGGGCTCGTTCCGCTTTCTCCGCCCTTTGTGCCCTGGCTTTAGACATCGGATAATGTAACATCCGCTGCACCGCTAACTATCAGACTAAAGAATGTCAGTTACCATTATTAAAAATTTAGAAAATACAATATGCAGCCAAGCACGAGTGTTCTCGATCCAAATGAATTTACCCGCTGCATTTGAACACACATAAGCAGTTTAGTCTTTGCAGCGAAGCCGACCTGCGGAAACTGCGTTTGGCCGTTATGAGAAAGCGGGAGCGATTTCGATCATTTCTAGAGAACATACAACAAAAAGGGGAAATCCCATCAAACCAATTGAAAGTTCATATTATCGGCAGCAATAATAAAAAAATTGAAAGAAATAAAAAATGGCCTTTTCGATTAAGTGGGTTCAAAATATCGGTTAATTTCATTTTTGACGATATTTCATATTTTATATAAAAATTCTGTGAAAATAAAATAAACTAAACATATGCCCGTCGATATTCCATGTATAGGGCTACACCCGCATAGTATTTGGTAAGCGACAAATAAAATAACTCATGAGTTACAAGGCTCTGAAGTTGTCACCGCATTGTCACGTGGCAGTGATTTTGATCACTTCTAGAGAAGATACAACAAAAAAGGGGAAATCGCATCAAGCCAATTGAAAGTTCATATGATCGGCAGCAATAATAAAAATTGAACGAAATAAAAAATGGCCTTTTTAATAAAGTGGGTTCAAAATATCGGTAAATTTCATTTTCGACGAAATTTCAAATTTTATATAAAAATTTCAGTGAAAATAAAATAAACTAAACTTATGCCCGTCGATAGCCCATGTATAGGGCTACACCCGCATAGTATTTGGTAAGCGACAAATATAATAACTCATGAGTTACAAGGCTCTGAAGATGTCACCGGATTGTCAAAGAGACAATGTTTGGCATTTTTATCTCAATAAACAAAAATACTAAATTATTTTCCTTTCAACTAAAAAATAGTCGAAATAACATACAAGAGCACAAAAAATTACTGTGAGTTTTGTATGCTTCCCGTATTTATACCAGCGTACAGAACTGGGTAGAAAAATCACGGAGTAAAAACCGATTTTCACCCTGCTCCACTCAATAATTTTTCGTGAAGCGAAATATTTTTTTAAAAAATTTTGAAAAGCGGTTTTGTTCTTTCCAGAAATGGGGCAATTACATATATTTTTTAAAAAAATCGAAAGACCCACCCCGACAAGCGTGTTCGATTTCAAATGAAACCACCCATAGAGAAGTGTTAGCTCGGTCTTTACGGGCATCGGTATGTTTGCATATGCTGACGCCATGACAGAGAAGGATAACCCTTTTGCAAGACCACAGTTTTTTTAGAGAACATTGCACATATTGCAGTGCAAGAACTTCAGAAATGCATTTTCACGATGATAAAACAAGAACACCGCCGCCTTAAGGGCTGTAAAAAGATGTATATATATAGATATATTGTTCTATGCGCTGCTCCTCCCTTGAAAAGAACCTGCTCTCGAGATTATTGTTTCGTGTTCTATGATCGCTAGGGGATAGTATTTTTGAAAATGATATATTTTCAAGTTTCGAATAATTGCATTCTAGAGCTCCCATCTTTATTACCTTGGTTGTGCAAGGCATTCTGAGCGGGCGGAAATAGCTCTTTTACAGAAAATATAAGACGCTATAGATAAGTCTCTCGGCATTCTTGCCCCGTTATAATTGCAGTGTAAATTTAAATGTCCAAATCTTAACTGCAATAAAAAGGAAAACAATAAAGCGTGGACAGGAGCTGAATTTTGAGTACATAATCATGGGCTTTTAAGGTATGCGAAAGAAAATTGCAATGCAGAGTCACGACATGTAAAACCGGCACAAATTCTCATCACGAATTTAAAGCCACTTGGAATCTGCTTTTATCCAGGAAATCTTGATTGAGTGCGCTCGAACGTAGGAGTGAGGAGTTTTTGCGCAGTATCCTATGATTCTGAGGAACAGGGATCCTTAAATTAGCAGAGTCCGTGCTGGCGGTGTGCAACCGTAAGAGGCGCGAGACACTGTTTTCTATTTCAACTAAAATATTCACATTTGTACATTGTATTTTATATACGCACGAGCATTTTTGCGCAACAAATGCATAAAAAGTACATAACTCTCCCTGAAACAATATCACTGCTAAAAAGAACACATACTTTTCCATGTGTTGATACTACTGGCTTGTTCATGATCATGCAAAAATAAACCCTTTTTTGTCATATATTTATTTTGTGATTCTGCACTCGAATACTTACGAAGGTAGGAAGTAGAAAAAGCTGCCGGTATAAAGCGAACTGTAGTCACGGTTGCTACTTTATCCAGGCAAGGCGTCGAGTAGCCTCATCACGCTGAAGTTTCGGCTTGGGCAAGTTGGTACGACATACTTCAGATTAAAAACAGCGCGAAAGACGAACGACCAGACGAAAGAGTAACACAGACGCAATGGCGACTTACAACTGAGTTTATTGAACGCAAAATCGCTATATATATATATATATATATATATATATATATATATATATATATATATATATATATATATATATATATATATATATATATATATATATATATATATATATATATATATATATATATATATATATATATATATATATATATATATATATATATATATATATATATATATATATATATATATATATATATATATACAGGGTGTTCTTTTTTGAGCTTACAGAATTTTTTTAAAAAACCATGAAAGCTAGATGAATGCGGTCTGTGCAGGTGAGTTATACAGCCAGGGGACGTAATATAGGAGGCTAATCGTAATGATCAGTCGGCTAATTAGTTAAAATTCATGAATAAACTTTTAATTAGTGAAAATAGACATATAGTTGCAATCAGAAACTTGCTCAACGTCATCGAAAACCACTAAATCAGTCATTTTCAGAAAGACTTTGAGCGCGTGACAAGCGTAGTATTGCACCAAAGTTTGCACTCATTGAGCGCGTACAAAGCTAGTGGTTGCGATAAGGCGTCCGCGCAATTGTTCCGTCTCTTATCTAGCCCCAGCTTTGTATCATCTCCACGGGCGGTAACTTTAGTGCACTACTACGCTTCTCATGCGTTCAAAGTCTTTCTGAAAATTACTGATTTAGTGGTTTTCAATGACGCTGAGCAAGTTTCTAATTGGAACTATATGTCTATTTTCATTATTTAAAAAGTTAATTGACGAATTTTGACTAATTAGCCGACTGATCGTTACGATTAGTCCTCTACACTATGTCCCACTGGTCGAATAACTCACCTGCGCAGACCGCATTAACCTAGCTTTCATGGTTCTTTTTAAAAATGCTGTTAAGCTTAAAAAAAACACCCTGTATATATATTTATATGGGGGATTTCATCTCAACTCAAGCACGAATTTTAGGTGGAATTGTTCATTTTTCCGAAAAAAATACACAAGAAGAAGAAGAAAGGAAATAAATAGTGCTATTAAAAATTTGGCAGCATGAAAAAAAAAACATGTTTCTGGCAATTCCTATATTAAAGGAAGACGCAAACGGCAACTTCGTCGGATCTTTTCTTTTCAAGTTATAGACCGTTGAAGCGGCCAAGGTGGAAACTGTCGGTTTTCCAGCTTATCGGGGGTGTATATTTCACTCCGTGCCTTTTCCTTACTTGTTACGCTACATCAATATAATCTGTTTGGGAACACTCTCTATATACCGGGTGTTATTTTTTATTCGAAACAGATTTATTTAAAAAAAGCCGTGAAAGTTACACTTATGCTGCTTGTGGAGGTGAGTTATACGGCCAGGGGGACATATTATAGGGGGCTAATCGTAACGATCAGTTGGCTAATTAATTAAAATTCGCTAATTAACTTTTTAATTAATGAAAATAGACCTATGGTTCCAATTAGAAACTTGCTCAGCATCATCCAAAACCCCTAAATCAGTCATTTTCAGAAAGACTTTGAGCGCATGAAAAGCATAGTAGTGCACTAAAGTTACCACTCGTGGAGCAGGTGCAAGGCTGGGGCTAGATAAGAGACGGAAAAATCGCGCGGGCGCCTTATCTCAACCTCTAGCTTTGTACCTGCTCCACGAGCGGTAACTTCAGTGCACTACTACGCTTCTCACGCGCTCAAAGTCTTTCTGAAAATGACTGATTTAGGGGTTTTCGATGACGCTGAGCAAATTTCTAATTGGAACCATATGTCTATTTTCATTAATTAAAAAGTTAATTAGCAAATTTTAATTAATTAGCCGACTGATCATTACAATTAGCCCCCTATAATATGTCCCCTAGCCGTATAACTGACCTCCACAAGCGGCATAAGTGTAACTTTCACGGCTATTTTAAATAAATTCGTTTTTTGAATAAAAAATAACACCGGTATATTCCTAAGCTAATTAATAGTCTAGGTAATAACATTCCTAATGCATTTTTTTTATTTGTCTAACCGCCTACCGGTGACGATATTTGACGAAGTTCAGCAAGCTGTGCTGTCTGACCTAAACTAGAGATTTTTTTATCTTTCCATCACCGTAAAACTCCAACTAAGCTCTTGTTTTTGAGTATAAATTCAATATTGTGCAATAAATATATAATGCGCTACATGTGCATGAAAAACGAATATCTTTTAAAACTAGCAACATTTGGAATCGATTTTCTAAAGAAGTCGACTTTTATTTTATTTACCTTATATTCAGAGTTAGGTAATATAGTAGTCTATCAGGAACTACCAACAAAAATTGTAATATATTGTTTGTATGGCCGCTATTAAGACTCGAATCGCGTGCTATAGGCGTTTTGAACAGGACTTCGCACAGGCGCTCTGCTGAGCAGAATTTCGCCCTATGTAAGGTTTTCTATTAATGGTCATCAGTTACCTCAATATCCAACCATAAACATTAATACAATAGACCGATCTCACCAGCCAGTTTGACCACGCCACCGCTGCCGCAATGCATCGAGAGGAACTTTAGTCTTTCTGCGCGTGCCGCAACCAGCGCTGGAGCTCTGCGCGTGTGGAGCGCGAGACAGCACGAGCCCTTTCGTGCACTGCCGTTTGCCTCCTGTGAACTAAAGTTATGGCGGCGTCACGCATGCGCCGAACGCTCAGGATGAGATCGGTCTATTTGGAGTAGTGTACTTAAAACGTAACTTAGAAGTCTGTATCCACAAGTGCATGCAGTGCGCTTATTTCCTCTTCACTCTGGGGAAAGCAGATCGTTAGAGAATTCCTCTGGGGCCTTTTGTTTTCGGCTTTGAGTTTGAAACACCGAACTTGATATGTAATTGTCATATTTTCTATGTCAAACAAATATGCAGTGCATATACATATGTATGATTTTGTATCTGACGCTTAGAAGTACGGTTTATTTTGTGCACGTACTGAACTTTTCGTAAAATAAAGAGAATTTCGTTACGTGTAAGGCTTCAGATGTGTTAGCCATGGGTTTAGGTTCAATTTCTATTTTCAGGTATTCATGCCGACTTACTTAGACTCTTCCCTCTTGACTAAGTTTGTCCGTGGAGTCTAGATGGTATACGTATCTTCTCCGTCAATACATATTGTCATGCTCTCACACCTTGCAAATCACCCTAGTGCCAAGTAAATAAATATTGTTAGAATAAATATTGTTGCTTCACCGGCTTTTACGCTCAGATATTGAGGTAAGTACTAAATAAAAAACCGCACATAGGTCAAAATTCTGCTCAGCTGAACGTCTATGCGAAGTCCCGTTCAAAACTCTCATAGCATGCGATTCAAGTCCTAATAGCTGCCATAGATACAATTTATTACAATTTCTGTTGGTAGCTCCTCACGGACTACTATATTGCCAACCTGTAAATAAAAAAATGAAATAAATGAAAGGTGGGCTTTTTAGAAATCGACTTCAAACTTGCAAGTATTTCTAAATATCTTTTTTTCAGGCAAATGTTCCGCGTAATAAGTTAAGCGCAAAATATTCAAATTATATTTAAAAAAGCTTAATTGGAGCATTACGTTGATTTAGAGATCATAAAAGTATATTGTTGCCAAGAAACAATTTGACAGTTAAACAAAATGTAAAATAGTCTTTCTGCAACAACATTGGACGAAGTTCAGCAAGCTGTGCTGTGTGACCTAATCAATATATTTTATGATCTTTAAATCACCGGAAAACTCAAATTAAGCTATTTCGTTTAAATATAATTTGAATATTTTGCTCTTAACATATAACGCGGAACATTTGCCTGAAAAACGAATATTTAAATAGACTAGCAAGTTTGAAGACGATGTTCTAAAAAAACACCTTTTATTTCTTTCCTTTTTTTATTTACAGTTAGGTAATATAGTGGTCTGTCTGGAACTACCAACAAGAAGCTGTAATCTACGGTTTGAATGGCCGCTATTAGGACTGGAATCTCGTGCTATGAGAGTTTTGAACGGGACTTCGCATAGACGCTCTGCTGAGCAGAATTTTGACCTATGTAAGGTTTTCTATTTAATGTCATTACTTACTTCAATATCTGACCGTAAAAGCCAGTGAAGCTACAATGTTTATCCTAACAATATTTTTTTACTTGGCACTGGGGTGATTTTGCAAGGTGTGTGAACTTGGCCCTATGTAATGACGGAGAAGATAGCGTATGCCATCTAGACTCCGGACAAACTTAAGTCAAGACGGAGAAATCTTAGTAATCCGGCATGAATACCTGAAAATGGATATAGAACCTAAACACATGACTAACACATTTGAAGCCTTACACGCTACGAGATGCTCGTTATATTACGAAAGAGTTCGTATGTGCACAAAATAAACCGTACTTCTTAAGCGTCTGATACAAAATCAAACAAATGTAAATGGACTGCATATCTCTTTGACATAAGAAAATATCACAATTACATATCAAGTTCTGTATTTTAAGCTCAAAGCCGAAGGCAAAAGGCCCCAGAGGAATTCTCTAACGATCTGCATTCCCCAGAGTGGGAGGAAATAAGCGCACTGCCCGCACTTGTGGATACAGACATGTAAGTTACTGTTTTAAGTACACTACTCCAACTTTTATTAATGTTTATGGTTGGATATTGAGGTAACTGCTAACTATAAGTACAAAACCCTACGTAGGCCGAAATTCTCCTCAGCAGAATGCCTGTGCGAAGTCCCGTTCAAAACGCTCATAGCACGAGATTCGAGTCATAATAGCGGCCATACAAATAATATATTACAATTACTGTTGGTTGTTCCAGATAGGCTACTAGATTACCTAACTGTGAATAAAACATGAAATGAAATAAAAGTGTTTTTTTTAAAGCGACTTCAAACTTGCCAGTTTTTTTTTTAAATATCCATTATTCAGGCACATGTTGCGCATTATATACATTTTGAACAATATTAAAATTATACTTAAACGAAAGAGCGTAATCGGAGCTTTACGGTGATGTAAAGGTCATAAAAATATGTTGATTTTGTCAGATAACGCAGCTTGCTGAACTTCGTGAAATATCGTCGCAGAGAGGTGGTTTGATAAATAAAACCCAATACATTAAGAACGTTGTGATCTAGATCGACTAATTAGCATGAAAAACGCATATGTTGAGAGTGTTCTCAAAAAGTTATATTGATGTAGCGTAAAAAGTAAGAAAAGGGATGGAGTGAAATATGGTACATCCGATAAGCTGTAAAAACGACAGTGTCCACCATGGCCGCCTCAATGGTCCATAACTCGAGAGCAAAAATCCGACGAACCTGCAGTTTCCGTCTTCTTTTATCATACGAGTGGCCCGTTAACATGTATTTTTTTTTTTATAAAAATCCCAAGTTTGACCCAAAATTCGTGCCTGAGTTGAGATGGAAATAACCCATATAATATGCGTTGTCACGAACAAAAAATGAGGAAAAGCAACTAAAGGAGAATTCAGCCCACGTCATACCTCACCAACAAAAAGGCGCAATAACAAAGCCATACAGAGCACGTGTTAAAAAAAAAAGCAATTCCTCCTTGAGTTTTCCTCCTTCCTTTTTTGTTCATGACAACGCATATATCTGATATTGCGATTTTGCGACCAATAAACTCAGTTGTAAGTCACAGCTGCAGTCCGTGTTGCTTCTCCGTCGTGTCCTTCGTTTTTGCGCTGTTTTTAATCCCTAAGTACCTCATAATGCGCACCACTCTGGAGGATTTTTAAAATAAAGGATTTCTCAGCTCGAATGTTTTGTAGGGTTACTAGAGCGCAGCTCAGATCAAGGCTTAAAGTCGCGATTTTTGAAGGCTCTCTATGCCACTTCAGAGATATAGTGCTCACCGGACTTTGTTTCTTTCATCGGTTGCTGTCACAGTGGGTTGATATTAATTTGCATATCCTCATTTTCGTTAAAAGAAAAAAAAATATGTGATCACAATTTGGACAAATATACAAAACGAAAACGCTCGCTTGAGCAATGGCGATATTCACTAAAGAGGCGCACTACCTTATTGTTTGGGGAGATGGGGGAATCTAAAACTGGGGAGTGATGTTTATCTTACTAAAAAAATGGGCAGGCATTCCCCACAACTCGGCCTTCCCCCGAATATAAAAATAGCGACTATGTTCACGCAAAAGATAAAAAGAAACGATGATGTGGCAAACAAACTAAATGCAATTTCCTGACATTTTATTGTAAGAAAATGCTCCAATTTCTAGGTATGAGACACATTTCGTCTCCATGTATTCACGTGCACCGTAAAATGGAATTTATTCAACCAAACGTTTTAAAAATAGCGTAAAACGCACACCTCAATCATGTGACAGTTAGCATTGAATCTTTATTATATGGTTCCAAAAGCTATGCTCTTCTACATATTTCTTTGGTTATGCAGTCGAAGGTAGGGGGCTCGTTATTGGACGCCTGATAAAGCACTGCACACTTCCTATTCCTCTCGCCAAAAATGGTTTAAGAATTGGACGGTTGCACTCTGGCGGGTGGCGCGACCGCGTCCCCAAAAAATCGATCATGTAATTCTAGCTGCGGCATTCACAGGATGGAACCATGGATTGTGCTTTATAAAATCCGATTATACATCAGCCACGGATGAATATAAGCGTCTGTTTTTAACGGTCCAGTCGAAGTAACAAAATGCTAAAAATGATTACGCAGCTTTCGGCTTCAGCATCCTACAAAATATTATTTTCAGTTTTAATTTGTATTGCTTTCTTTCATAGCCTCTATGAGCAAGTGTGTTTCACTTTACGTGATAGAGAAGCTGAATCTACACGCAAACGCACTTTCCGCTGAACGACAGTTGTACTGCAGAAGCTCGCATGCCTAGCAGGGGCCCTGGAAGCCCGGAACTCGCTGTTGTAGCGTGTGCTACGATGGCACTATAAGATAAAACTGAGTAGACAACTACTTCAGTTGGAAAGCGTAGTGACCCATGTTCCAAAACCTAACTACACCGTTTATATTTTGCTTGCCAGGAGCGCTGCTCAAGTCTTGAGAGCCACGGGTCTGTAGGGAGTTTTCATTGATGTTATTTTGTTCACCATTCTCTCGTTATGACCAGTGTGACACGTGCAGAAGGCTAGAACTCTGAAGATTCTCACCACACCCTCAAAAGGGTAGCGCAGAAAAGCCTAAAATTTTCATTACGCTGTCATCTAACATCAAAATGGAGGATTGACGTCAGGTAAAAATGCCCTGTAGGGGAACGCCTTACTGCGCATGCTGAATGTTATGGTTCAAGCTGTTCGGGGGAATCAAAGCGTTCGTACGCCACTAGTACAAAACTGCCGAATTCCACAAACAGTTGTCTTCGAGTGGGGTACCTTCTTGTGAAGTATTCTGAATGCTCCGTGGTGGCTAGTATATCGACGCGATAGCGGTAAGGTGCTCATGTCGAGGAAATGCCCTGCGTCGGCGTCGGTGTCGGTGGGACGGGAAAGTCCTCATCGGTCAATAGAGTCACGAAGTAACAGCCACATGACCTCGCGCAGGAATCTAAAACAACGCATAATGCTCATGCGCAATGTAACGTCGCGCGTGGAATGAAAGGGATTAAAAACAAGAGATGTGATAAGAAATAAAGGTCGCTGCATGTTTCAACTGACTCTCACGTTAAAAATAATTATTTTAATTTAGAGGGGAAAAAAAGAAAAAAAGAAATGTAGGCTCTACTTGATCACACAACCCTTCGGTCGCCACCCAGACGCGCTACTGACTAGGCCATGCTGACACGCTTGCACAGCTTGGGAATGATCGGGAGTCCATATGTTTAGCTAACTTGTTCCAGTCTTAAAGGCAACGCTTCAGCGTCCACTTGTAATTTTTTGTCGGGTTTCAAGAATAACACTACCCTTCTTTTGAACACCCAGCACATCAATATGATAACTTGGTGCTTAGGACAAGACAAAATCTAACTAGTAATGGGGCGAAACACTCTTACCCATTTTGGAGCTTGTGGCGGAGAGCAGTAATAAACCAGA
This sequence comes from Ixodes ricinus, assembly GCA_037355805.1. Taxonomy (NCBI): domain Eukaryota; kingdom Metazoa; phylum Arthropoda; class Arachnida; order Ixodida; family Ixodidae; genus Ixodes; species Ixodes ricinus. The sequence goes on along the minus strand of JAZHYW010014521.1, from coordinate 22,762 downwards.
ATGCTTTCTTATTTGAGTAGGTATGACAGGGTATACAGAACAAAAAGATAACGCTTGGAGACTGGACGAGGGGCAACCGTATTCCTAGAGCACAATTTGCCTTAAACAGTGGTAAGGTAGAGCTTGAAATCTCCACATCGCACAAATGGCGATACTCGGAAGGAGCGAACGTGGCGGTTTTTCTCTTCTTTCTTTCCTCTGAAGATCATAAGCCAAGTGATGTAATGCGGAGCTGCTTCTGCTTTGCACACTGCAGCATACCAATTTACAAAACATTAACGTTTCTGAAGACGCAACTTCCTAAGGGCGTGTCCGAGGTATATTAAGATAGCTTTTTCCGCAATTTATTTCTTGCTTCTTCTTTGTAGATGGCTGTGAATTTTTACCGGAAAAACGACATGCTCCCGCTCTTAAAGCCCCTCCATCCTGGGTAAAGTGCGGCCATTCATTGTTGTGGAAAGGCTCGAGACACGTGACGCGCGACACTTTCTGAGAAAAACCATGTAGCATCTGCGTCAACGTTACTAGATCCACTCAGTCGGGAAACTGCCATAGAGCCTACTTTGAAAATGTGGCACCGATCCGTACTCGAGAACCGAGCGAATGGCGATCGCAATGCCGCCATTTCTCCCGTAGCGGCCACTCGAGGAACTGCACATGATTTCTATTTTGGCTTTATTCGGCCATTTTGGGGTCGAAACAGATGCGATGGAAGGGATTCAGGGGTGCCATTCCCGTATCCCAAGCGGACGAGCTGCGAATAATCTACCGAAGTTAGGATGCACCCAGGTCGGGATGCGCTAGCCTGAAATCACCGCTGAGGAACGGTTTTATAAAAAGATAATGAATTGTGCCGCAAAACCTTGCAAACCAAAAAATCTTTTAGAAAACATCACGGCGTTCCCTTCATTTTGTACTAATCTCCAATAAAAGTTACTACAAAAAGATTTTTCCGTTCATTTTTACGCAAAAACATGCTTTCGAAACGCTCAAGGTGACCACAGTAAAGACAATTGATAAAGAGTGTCGCTGTTGTCATATATATCTCGGCCTCGGTGGACGCCAGCGGCACAGGTTTCAACGGTGAGTTTCCGAACTCAGTGTTCTAGTAACGTTGGCTGCACTGTGCCGCCATGATCTTCCCAAGGGCTACACGTTTCACGTGCCTCGTGCATCGACGCAACTTGAGCTACTTTTAAGACATGATGGGGCTTGATCCCGGCTGCCTCTGCATTTCCCTTGCTCGGGCTTGGATTGAGCCACGCGCTGTTCGCCGCGACCATTATTGGTAAGCTAGAATGTTTCCCAGGTTACGGAAAAAGGAGAAGAAGCAGCTGACAAGAACTGGGGGCTATGCTTGGCACGGAGAAATCAAGGCGAGTTTTCCGCCGAACTCGCCGTCCGCCGCGATTGGTCGGCGCCGTGCGTGACGACACGCGCCGTCACTCCCTAGGTCGTGACGTCACAAAGGAGGGTTTGAGGCGGTCGGAGAGTGGCATATATCGTAACTCGCGGCGAGGTGCTGTGACGTCATTGTGGCGTGGCAGAAGCCGCCGGGATGGGAACAGCTTGCCGACTCCGACCTAGGCGAGTTTGAGCGAGTTGGGCGCGAGATGAGGAAGAAGCGTCCAAAATGGCAGCGTTTTTGTTCATGTTTCGCCCTCGGCGTATGTATTTAAGCCAAGCCAATGTGTTTGACATGGACAATGTTGATTATCAACAACACTATCGCATCTCGAAAGACGTGGTAAGGTGGCTGTGCGATGTACTGCGTGGCGAAATGGGCTTGAGGAGAAGGAGCCGTGAATGGACCGCCGTCCCCGTCGTAAATACTACAAAATGAATCTTAGAAACAAATCTGTTTTTATGACAATCGGCAACCAGGAACGCAATTTATCATTGCCTACAGGCTAGTTTAAATTTTGTGGTGGTGTGCTGTGCTTCGTAGATGCAAGAAAATGCACTTGATAAAATTTCAACTAAAAAAGAGTATAGAAGAAATATAATTTACATGAATGGCGCAGACAAACAACTGAGTAATTTCATTCACATCTTTCTCTCCGCACCGTATTTTGACAAACGAATTGGTCGTTAGTTGTTTATACAGCAGGGTAGCTAAGACTAGTGTTACAAAACATTCTTTGCTTTTTGACGTAGCGGGAGGAGTGACCCGAAGAACGCCGCAAAGTTTCCTCCTCCGTGCGCGCGCTCAACTTCGCAACTTTTGACGAAAACTCTCCCGCGATCCCTAGGCGCTACACGAGAGCACAAGACAGCGCGGGGATGCGATCGTTCACGCCGCTCGCTGCACGTTATCTTTGGGCTCTGCAGCGCCGTTGGGCCGAAATTTGATCCCGTCATGCCTCGCTCAGACGAGGAGCGAGAACTGATGACGGGAGTTCATCTGCTACGATGAGGCAGTCGCACTGCGGAACCGAAAGAAAGAAGATTTTCTGCTCGAAATCGCATCCCGTGGGCCACAAACTAAACGCGAGCTTGAATTGTAAGCGTCTGATATTTCACGAAGGGAGGAATTGACGACCCGTGCTTTACTTGCAAAATTTGAGTCGCTATGTTGCCGTACAGACGTTGAAACTTACCAGTGTGTAATGAAAGGCTCAGGACAAACACAGAGGCCGCGAGATCTCACATCATCTGTATGCGGGTAAAACGTGGAAAATTTGTCGACAAAGCTCCCACAGCAGAAACTTGTGACGTATTCACTCAGCGTCCGGGAATGCTAAACATGTAGACGTTGCCCGAAGATTGAGCAAAGTCATATTTGAACGGCAGCTATCTTGCCCCGTCATATTTTGTTTGAGAAAGGTCTTGTTCTCAACGCCCTCACCAGGGAACTAAAAAGTCTTACGAAACGTAGTGCTAGATATTCCAATGAACTAGATTTAAGCCGTATCTTTTCAGTCGTTCATTCATAATACCATGCTTAAAACGAAGCAAGCTCTTCCGCGTACACTGCCATCCATTGTCTCAAGTGTATGCTGTTGTGTTGTCCGCTGGTTTCGGAAACTTACGCCGTCTGTGGATATCTCTGACAGCCGAGTTGCTTAATTGGAAGTCATCGCAAATGCAAGTTCCACGTTGCAGCAACCAACGTTTATAGATAAACGATGGCACCGACTGCACTCTCGCATTCCCACCCATCACGTCGAACAAAAAGGCGCTAGTTTCGGTTTGAGGTCGGTACTTTTCTACATCTATGGCGACAGCATCAGTCTGCACTCGGTGCATTCGGCAAGTTCGTTCGAGGCCGGTTCTCCGTGCAGCACTCCACGGGTGCAATGAATTAGAACTCTCACAGTGCAAGTCTGGATCGCGGATCGGGAGCCCGTCACTGGCATCAACGGGCCATTGCTTGATAATAGGAAGCATTCACTGGTGGCTATAGCTGTGTGCGCGACTGCTGAGCGCGTGCTGATGGCTAGCTTCTACAGCCCTTTTGAAACGTGCATTCCGCACCATCAAGAGTGCCGGTCTTAGCAGCCTATTGACGTAGGCTCGTTCTGAGCATGCGCTCTAAACAGCGCCAACAAATATGGCGCCCAGCGAATACTCCTTATAGGCAATACATGCAAGTCTAAGGGGAAAACACGCAAAAGTAGGAAGCTTGTACGCGGTGCTGGAGGGCGAGTATTTTATGACGTGCTGCGATCATTATATCAGATGCTTGGAGATCAAAGAGACATTCGTCAAGCGTTCGAACATCGATCTAAAAAAATTCGGCCGGAGCATTTTCGATTTTACCGACGTCGCTTCCTTCGGATGCTAAATAAATGACACGTTCAGCGACTCAACGGCACACTCCAAGTTTCAGTTTGTCACGGAAGCCCTCACAGCAGTTCAAAGAAAAGCTTTCACCCTAAGTACTATGTAAAGGCGGTTAAAACGATGCGAATATCCCCTGTAAAGGCCTTCTAACTTATCGTTTGCTGAGCTCTGATGACTCCGAGATCACGTATGACTCAACAATAACTCTCGATAACCCTTGTCTCATTAAACACGTCAAAGTTAACGCCGAACAAAGTCGCCCTCGACCTTCAACCACACATCTATTTAAAAGATTGGTATTCTAACGTGTTTAAAATTTCTGCCCACAACATTAACTGTTATTTGCGGAAAACACGATACAATGTTCATGGTCGAGAACAACCTACTAACGTAATAAAATTGAGTTTTCCCGTTTCTCCTATAGTAAGCATAAGCTCGTATCACGCAATGATTGCCGGTAGTGCCGCTCGACCACAGCAATACAGGCCTCTATCCGCGATCCAGCCTACTGAGAGTTCAGTACACCCATACCTGCCGGAGGTCAGGACGAGGCGCAAAACCGTACATCCGGCCAATATTGGAGCCGGTTTTCGGCCGAAATTTTCTTGACACTGGCCAAGTATCGACGTGCTGTTTCGGTAACTCGTTTGTGTAATTTAATTATTTTAGTCATTTTATGGGTCCCGCGCCACTGTGTACACATCAACAAAAAGTGTACATTGGTAATTTCACCTTAACAAGAAAATGCATTGAAGTTTCACACGTTTATAAAAAGGTGTAGTGCATTATCACACGTTTTAAGAAACGTGTTTAAAAAATCACACATAATTAAGGTGTGAGGTTTACATTTTTTATAGGGTCTTTTGCTACACTTATTAGGGTGTTAGTTATGAGACACCCCCTTACATGTATAAAGGTGTGAAAACGTTTAATGTGCATTTCTAACTGAAGAAAATCTACTTCATGTGATTACATCGCGTGCCGATGAAACGATACTGTCGATGACAAGTCGTTCGATGAACTGATCTAACCGCCATTGAGTGACGACTGCCCGTAAAATTTCGGGGAAATAACTCTGCGGGCTGCCGGGCGACTCCCCTACCCAAGAATTACCCCGGTTCTTGTTTATTTTCCAACATTCTGAATTGAATACCAGCTTAGTAGTACCTCTTCGGATATTACAGAAACAAAAACGATGGCAGCCGCGAAAACTCTGACAGCCCGGCTCACAGTCATGTGGGAGACTGACAGGTTCTCGCCAGTGGCCACCATGCCTTGAAATCTACCGGTTCCGAAGAACCAGAGCGCGCAGAGAACTTGTTCCACGGTAATGGTAGACGCGATTGTCCGCCGCCCCAAAGTCCGGGCTCCGAACGAAGCTCGTCGCACAGTCAACGCACAACGGCTTTGACAGCCGGTACTGTCACCGAAAGTCTCCGTCCGGGAGTTGAAAGGCGTCCCGTGGTTAGGATAGCGTCGCCGACGGGGGCGGAAGATAAGCTTGGCCGCAGCGTACGGCACCGCCATGTTGACTATGTTTAACTGCACCTCGATCCGAAGCGAAGATTTCAAGCTCAAACCACGGCTCTCGCAATGTTGTGAAACGTCACTTTGACGTCAGACGATAACGTCGACAAACGAGGTTTCTAATCACTTTTGTTTACACTAACTTTGGAGGGATTTGGAGTGTCAACAGGTCGCCTAGGGACGATCCGCAGAGCACTAATTTTAGCTTGGCTTAGGGATGTAGAGACAAACGGGCGCTACGTCATCGGTGAAGCCGTTCAATCAGCGAGCTCCTCGCGCCCTCACATGGCTGCACGCGCGCCGTGATAAACTTTTGCTACATTCTGCCGCTCTCAAAGAAATGAGCGTTCTAATGATAGACGCCTTGCTCCGGCGCGACGTCAGCGTCGCTAGAGTCCAATTAGCGTGTTTCGCAAACTTTGGGCACAAAGTTGTGCTCGACGAGTTTAGCGACCCAGTACGCACTCTGGAGGGCTGGGGTGCCTACATGTCTGTCTGTCTCAGGGTGAATACATCCATTGTTGCCCTGAATGTGCCAGCTCGTGGCGCTCTCGCGCACTCGGTACGTGACTTTGGCGGTAAAATGGCGTCTATGCATTAGCCAAAGCTACGCGCTCAAGCTGAGTGACACCGGACTAGGCGCACTTCAAAATGCATAAAAAACGATTGGGCGGAAAAATGGCTGAGATGTCACCACTCAAGCAAAGGCGCGCGTGTGTATGAAGGCACTTTATGGAGGCCGAAGTTTCAGCGGCGCCTCGTGGCGGGGCCTGGAACTCGGTATTTTTTTTGTGTTTTCCGCACTGCACCAGTTTGTGTTGGCCTCTATGGCGTTGGCCGCCCGCGAGCGCAGCCATTACCGTCTAGTGTTGGCTGCGCAAACTAAAAAAAAAAAAAGCAAACTAATGAAACAATTGGGCTCCTTCAGTATCTTTTACATGGAAAAAAAACCTTTTGTTGCGTGACCGAGCTTGAAACCAGAAAGCGCGATCAGCTGGCACTCGCCCACGGATAAGAGAAGATCCCGATGAGGTTGGAGTTAGGTAGGAGGATCGAGTTTTTGTGCCGCCGAGTAAGAACGCTTCTCACTAGGTGGCGCTAAAACTCGGTCCTCAGTCAGGAGCAGGCTCTTCCATAGGGAGGGCTCATATAGAGTGGTTTCGATCTATCCGAGTCTTTCGATCTATCCGAGTCAAAAATAGTCCGACTGTACGTATAAGGTTGCAGTAGCACACGACTACCAAACCACAACCTGTCTTTCGATTTAAAACGCGTTCTATTTCTCTTTTTGGGGAAGTGCTCGTGTGACCGAGAGGATGGCGGGTGTGTGTGTGTGTGGGGGGGGGGGGGGGGCGTGGGAGCCACGAGCCGCATTTTCACACGCGAAGAGCCGCATGCTGTTTGCGAGCCGCAGATTGGCCACCCCTGGCCTAGAACATAGCCTGCCTCAACGGGCGAATTGTCTCCCATCTGTAAGTACAACCGATAGTCTGGGGTCTTTAACGTGCATCAAGCAGTAGTGATACATGACCGCACGCCGGTACGAGGCTCATCCAGGTCGAAACGGCACGTTGGGTGGGGGTTATACAGCGCGAGCTTTCGCTCCACGTGCTCCGAGCTGGGGTGCTATTCTGGTCGCAAACGGTACCTTTCTAGTTGTGACGTATCGAGAAAGAAGGGGCGGAGCCTCAAACTAGAAAGATTCTTGTTTGAGGCTCCGCCCCAACGTTCGGGTTCACGCACGCGGTCAGCTAGAAATTGACGATCCCCCTACGTCGCGATGACGTGTCCACGCAGTTGGGGCGCAGAAATCCCCGCATTTCCCCCTGTTCTTTTTGTTATCTTCTTTCTTTCCTCCGGGAGTTAGAACGAGCGCATAACAGAGAAAAGGCTACCTTCCGGAAAATGGAAGGAAACAGAGAAAAATAATATTATCCTTTTATAAAATACGAAAGATTATTTCAATAATTATGACGTAAAGTAAATTTTGCTAAGATATCTCTGCTTGTTTTCTCGAAGTCTTTCGCTACGGTCTTTGAAAACAAACATGGCGAAAACCGCGGTAACGACCTTGTGGTGTTTGTGTCTCGTTTGCGTCGTTGCTTTCCCTGTTTCTGCACGATACGTTGGCATTACGAGAAGAAAATATTATGTGAAGGCACGCTGCAACACCGATCATCCTTTGTGAAGCCGCCGTGAACATAAGCTGCAAATGAAATTTCCTGTTTGCCTGTGAAAGAGACTCCAAACTGACGACGACTCTGTGGTAATATATGACAAGTCATGAGATCGACGCAGAGTGCACCGGTTGTGAACATGCTGTGGATGATGCAGGAAAGTTTCTTCGGGCAGTTTTAATAATGCTTTGCACCCTTTGCTCACTGCAGTGATTACGACGGTAGTCCCCATAAGCCATGCTCTTCTCTTTCGGCGCCGAAGGAATGGAGGCGACCGCGTAATCTCGGGCAGTCTTTTTTACGTATTTTTTTATTTGCAGAAAAGCTCGTGCAAAAAAATAGAAAACGTTTTTACACGTCCCTACATAGGTACCTCGCTATCCCATTGGCTTCATTTCGCGTGACGATTCAACGCCGTTTGCCATGGAAACGTTCGTGAAACTAGAAAGCCTCTGTTTGCCGCTAACAGTCATTTTTCGAGTTCGGGTTGTGACGACAAAATGACGTAAGAACAAGAATGCACGGGGCTATTTGCATTGTTTTAACTCGACAACCGTACCCTTGGCGAGAGAAACTCGAAAGAAGATGGCCGCGATGCTCGTCGGATCGACCGCGGCTGGGGTTTGACATGCGATCGGTCACTTGATCAACGCGCACACGAATGCTTTCGTGCTGTTGGATGAGCCCATTCGGCGGCAGGACCGGGTCGAAGAGCACAGTGAGCTGGCGTTCAACGTCTCCGATATAACACTTGGCGAGATGCAAGACTTGGCTTCTATTTGTGCCGGTGTTATGAAGCTTGAAAGTGGTGGTGTTGTTGTGGCTCGGACGGTCGCCTTGCTGAGATTACGAAGACGGTAATAGACCTTCATTCAGCGTTGCCATGCGTCAAGATTCAAAACCTCACCTTGACACAAAGTGAACAACGCTTCCGCGAGCACGGAGGCAGCAGCCAACGGTCTGAGAAAGATATGTGCCGCCGCCAAGACCGCCAGCGATCGCCCCAACGGCAAGAAAACAAACGACAAGCTCATTGAGGTTTGTGTAGTGCTGACTGCTGATTCATCGGACGAAAAAGGTGAATAATGTAAAACGCAACGTACGTTTGCCAGCGTTTTGCAAAACTAACGCGTTTCGTTGAAAATTTAATTTGTAGAATTCGTTAACGCCTTGAAAGTTTGACGGGGACCGCATTGTGAACGCAGCCTTCACACAAGTGTTTTCTACAGTGTGTGCTTTGCCTGCATGCATATAAAGACAGAAACACTGCCTATATGGTGCATAAAATAAAGAAAATTTTGTTTATCTTGTTAATGTTGACTATCGATTGAGTGCTCTTGATAGTATACTGGCGTAGCCAGGAACTTTGAGGGGGTGAGGGTGGAGGGAGGTTGAGGTGGCTGGGATGTTCATGACTTCGGGTGTGTGTGTGTGTGGGGGGGGGGGGATTTGTGTGTATATTCTAGTGCCCGCCGGATTTGGGGTGGGAGGGGCGAAGTAATCCGCCCCCCCCCCCCCCGCTGGCTTCGCCACTCGATGATACCATAAGGGGAGCATCCTATATTCACAGGCTGCCCTAAGCATGTGCGTAGCCACTGAGCTCGTACCATAATGCCAAGATAGTTGCTGACATTCTTCACGTTACGTAGCAGTTCTTTTTTAGTACATATGCTCGCTTTTCCTTCACACATCTACTCTGCTTCCGCTTGTCGTTTATGCTTGATGGTGATAAGTCAACTGTGCGTATTTGCTCTGCATCACAGGCAAATTTCAAAAATCAAGCTCACACTACTCTTTAATTTCAATGAGTTACTGTCACCTTTGAAACGACAATCTATTTAATTGGTATCATAACCTTTACATTAAACACACGTGTGTTGAATGTAGGACAATTGTATCTTTATTGTTTTTCTTGGTCACGGAGATGACAACCATCCACAAGATTGCACTGGCTAAATTTCTCGTCTACAGTGGGTAACAATGTTACCATGCTCTGTCAGACTAAACTCCTGCAGTCCAAACAACTAACGATTCATTTTAGAACACACCTGTTCGTAGTTCATTGCAGGGCGTAGAAAAGTGTTTCCTATGACTGTCCGATGACTGACATGCAATTCCAGAAGCTTGGTGTGAAAAGGTAAAATATCAAATTGATACAATAAAATGCCATCAGCAACCCATCCAGATTTTATTGCGTGATTGACAGTAGCTACAAACCGCAACAAATGGTAAACTGAAGACATAAGTACTAAGCGTGCACTAACTTCGAAGCGGTAGAAACCCTGAAGTTTTAACGTCAACTTACCACCAAGGTGTTAATGGCAAAGTGGTGTTTGCGTCAAATTGTTGGAGTCCTTCAGAACGGTGACGGTTTCCTTCAGATCGATGATGATGGTTTCAGTTAGATTCTAGGTTCAGTCAACGCACCCCACGACGTCGATGTGCTTGTCGTGGTGGCGACAAAAGCCTTCTTTCGCACATGCCTCAGCTGTCTCGGTCCGGGGTTTTGTCGACCCAGCCGTCTCTTCCCAGCCGGTTGACAGCGACACTCGCGACGGCCGTCACGGCTGTGATCACCATCCCCTGGGTATTAGCTATGTGATCATAGGTGGAAACCGCGCCCTTGTAGTTCCCCGCTGCGAAAAATATCAGTGCGATTCAATTCGTCTGCTGCTGCTCGACGGTCATCATCTCTCATCGTCGCCGTCTCTCGTCGCGAAGCTGGTCACACTGCGATCACACGGTGCTTATCGACAAGCGGTATTGTCGTCAGAAACAGTCGTCGTGCATCGCGAAGACAACCGGGTGCTCGCGGAAAACCCGTCATTGTACGCGTTGGTCGAGAGATCGTTGCGCAACAAACATCGCCGCCATTTTCTACGCTCTAGAATCCTGCCCAAAGCTTGTTCCCCTTCGTGCAATAGAAGCAGAAGTTAAAAGCACGAGCACATCACCCCGAACGATGCTTGCACGAACGTTGGCTTGCACTGCGCAAGCGCGCCTGCTCGACAGGGACGTTGAAAGCCCGGAGCACGTTCTTCTAGCTCCTACACCCGCACTAGCTCGCACTCATAGTGAAACAGAGAGTACGGTGTGTCGAGTAATACCGCAGTTAATCTAGTTACGCGACTTCCGCTATGTGCTACGTAGGTCGGACGTGGTCATACGTCACTTTGTCGTCACTGTCCGAACACGAAGAGCGACAGTTACGGCAAGCGGTTGCTTTCGTGTTTCGCGAACGTTCCCATGGAAACCGCGTGGAATTATCGCGCGGGCTGTGGCCAATAGGAGCGCGCGGTTCGTAGGGGGAGGAGTTTTCGAGAAACACGAACGTGACTGTTTGTGACCAGAATAGCACCCCTGGTGTGCTCTAGCCCACTCGGCCACCGACCCTTTTTTCTTCTTTATTGCACTTGGCCACCGATCCCTCTTTATCTGTCTGGACTAAAGCCCTTCGATATGTTTGCGTTTGTTTTGCAAGTGGCGTCAAATGCGCCAGTGCACGAGGCCCGTGTCTCGAGCGGCCCTTGGAAGCAGTTGTCGCAACAGTACTGAAATGAGCGGCCCTTGGAAGCGAATGGCAGCCGAGCACCCGCTCCTCGCACGTGTCTTTCGCGTTTCCACAACAATGGTTGGCGGTACTTGTAAGCGTGAATTTTATCAAATGGATTTATACCCCATTCACACGGCAGCGTAAAGGTACCTTTAGCTTAGGTCCTTTAGCTGAAGGTACCCTGTCGTAAATGGCGTTCTTGATCACACGATAAATAAACAGAGCACTTTAAGTTGATGTCGATTGCAATCCTGCTATACCGCTAGAGGAGCACGTGATAAACAATTATTCCTCGAAAGCGGTTTCACGCGCAGTTGTTGTAGTGTTGTGGTGGGAGTTTGTTGATAGATTGGGAGAAAAAGAAGAGGAAATAAAGGTGGAGAACAGTGATGGTCGCCATTGCTTGGCTCCTGTTTCTGCCGCCTTTCTGACCATTATTTATCATTTCAACAACTCTACGTGTCAGTGACGCTATCGAAAGGAATGGGTGAGGATGAGAATAAAAGGTCCTGGGCGGGAGAGTCGGACGACTCGTCTAGAACCTGGAAAAAGAGCTCGCAGTGGTCCATCGCGTTCGGGTTCGTAGAAGCAACGGTAGAAGACATTCTTTTCCACGTGCCGCCGTTGCTACCTGCTAGCTGGAGTATGCGTTCCTCGTTAATGTATTATTCCATCGCATTTGTGTCCAGAATCATTTAGTAATTCGCTACTTATATATATTCAATTTGTTATAATGCATTAAACAAGATATATTTATATATCTGTGATTTTTATTTGGAGTTTTTTGAGTCCGAGGCTACTCCCTCTAACTGTAAAGGGGAGCTCGCCGAGCGCTCCCTTTACAACTACAGGGAGTAGCCTCGGACACAAAAACTCCAAATAAAAATCACAGATATATAAATATATATATTTTTAATGCATTATAACAAATTGAATATATATAAGTAGCGAATTACGAAATGATTGCGGGCCCAAATGCATTGGAATAATACATTAACGAGGAACGCAAACTCCAGCTAGCAGGCAGCAGCGGCGGTGGAAAAGAATGTCTCCAGCGAACCCGAACGCGATGGACCACTGCGAGCTCTTGCTCGAGGTTCTAGACGAGTCGTCCGACTCTCCCGCCCAGGACCTTTTATCCTCGTCGTCACCCATTCCTTTAGATAGCGTCACTGGCATGTAGAGTTGTTGAAATGATAGATAATGATCAAAAAGGCGGCAGAGACAGGAGCCAAGCAATGGCGACCATCACTGTTCTCCACCTTTATTTCCTCTTCTTTTTCCCCAATCTATCAACAAACTCCACCTACACTACAAAACTGCGCGTGAAACCGATTTCGAAGAATTATTGTTTATCACGTGTTCCTCTCGCGGTTTAGCAGGAATGCAATTGACATCAACTTAAAGTGCTCCGTTTATTTATCGTGTGATCCAAGAACGCCATTTACGACAGGCACCTTCAGCTAAGGGACCTAAGCTAGAGGTACCTTTACGCTGCCGTGTGAATGGGGTATTAGTCTGCACTTGCCGGCAGCGCCTTCAACTTATGGAATTTACGAGGATAACTCGAGTGCAACATGGCTTTGTGTATTTGAGTGGTTCTTTTTCGCTGACAGGCAGACAGACGGAATGTGTCCTTTCTTGCCATACCCGTTGCCAATGATGTCAGCGGCTGTGCACTCGGCGCGTGATTGTGGACGAGTAGTAGAGCCGCGCCACTTGCTTGGACAGAGAACTCCTTGGTACAGTTCACGGGTGGGAAACGGTTGCTTCTTGTTGCTTTTGACTAGCCGCGCAGCAGTGTATACACTCGTGCGCGCGCAGCAAGTTCGGACCTCGCCGCGCAGAGTGTGAACCTCGCCACTAAATGAGCTATGCTTAGGGTCGGCACTCTGTTTCCGAATATTGCTGTGGGCGCCGCCATCTTGGTGCTTGTACAGAGCAAACGCAAATGCCGATCGTCATGATTCAAAAATGCGACTTCCTCGGCATTTGATTCGGTGTTAGGAAGCTCATGTAATATTGCTTTGCTCTGTCGCGAAGCGTTTAAACATTTTTGGAGGACGTAAAAGCGCTTCCTGTGATTTCATGATAAATTTTCAGATAACTGGCAGCCATGATTTTAGGCCACAATATGGACAAGTGTCGTTACCCTGAAGCGTCGCTTATTTAGTGGCACTAGGGAAGATCATGGCGGAACAGCGCAGCACTGAGCTAGATTTCAGACGCCATGTTCTTTATAGTGCCACTAAATAAGCTACGCTTCAGAGTAACGACACTTGTTCATATTGTTGCTTAAAATCATGTTTGCCAGTTATCTGAAGATTTATCTGAAATCACAGGAAACGCTTTTCCGTCCTCCACAAATGTTTAAACAGTTCGCGACAAAGCAAAGCAATATTACGTGAGCTTCCTAACACCGAATCTAATGCTGAGGAAGTCGCATTTTTGAGTCATGACGATCGGCAGTTGCGTCTACTCTGCACAAGCACCAAAATGTCGGCACCCACAACAATGTTGGGGAACAGAGTGCCGATACTCTAAGCCACCGTGCTCTAAGCGCAGCTCATTTAGTGGCTCTAGTTCTTCCCAGAAGTGGCGCGAGGCACGTGTCTCGAGCATTTCCACAAAAATGATTGGCGCCACTTTTCCCAGGATAGATGGGCTTTACTCCACACATCCTGGCAGCGGGTTTGCAAACCAGTATTCAGACGAAGAGCAGGCCGATATAGGGCATAGGAAGTGCAAAACTGAAACTTTATATCTTTTTTTTTCTAGCTATAAATTAAGCTCTAAAAATAAACCTTTTTTTATTTTTTGCAAAACAACGTTTGCGTGTTAAATGTGGTGGTCCAAATGGCCGCAACGCCCCACCTTGTGCTTTCGATAATTTCGAACGTGGACGGAACTTCGAGTCCATTCGGAAATCAGAGCTTATTCTACGTTTTGTAAACCACTGTAATCTACGTATGTACTGGCTCGTATCTCGCGCCGCCTGTTGGCCGCTTCCTGCAGCGGCGGACGCAGAGCGAAGAGGATCTAGCTCGAGATCGGCGGCGAATAGCCCGTGGCCCGAGCCAACCTCGAGCGCCCGACCTGCATGCGCAGCTGCGAACATGCAACTCGTTTGTTCCGGAAAAATCCCCAGGCTAGCGGTTGTACCGCACTGGCTAAATTGCTCATCTACAGCGAGTGACTCGTCGCAACTTTAAAATGGCTGACCAACTACACGCTGTATAAACATCCCCACAACCCCAATTCCGGAAAAATTCTGCGCCATCTATGAGGAAAAGGGTACAAATAAATAGCGGTTGAATCCCCTTAATCGAAATCCTAGGGTCAACTGTTCTAAAGCGATACTAGCACGAGCTGAGCACACGCCAGTATAAGTGAGGCACTCAATTCTCTCGTTCAGAATTTCTGCCCGTACTACTGCTAAGCTCAGAATACTACATTAACACTACGCATCTGAGAAAAAAAAGACCCGGAGTGTTGCAGGAGAAGCTGTTGTTCACAAATTGACGGCCCAAGGAGGCGATTCAAAATAATGTTGGTAATAGCGACCGCACGCTTGTCGCGTGACTTCATGCTTCTAATAAAGTCGCTACAAATGAAAACATGCTCGTCTAGTGTGAGTGTGTTGTCATTAAAACTTTAAAAAATGGAATGTATTACTCTGTCACAGTAGTCAGTTTCACTAGGTTTGCTCTTGTCGGCAGTTCAGATAAAATGCGCAGCCTAATACATGCAATAAAGTCTGCTTAGAGAAAAACGAAATCGCTCGCTCTTTCACAGAATTTACCGTCACGCTCGCGCGCGCTCAATATTCCTTTCGTTTTGATTCCGTGTGCCGGTCTGATTGCATCTTTCCCCAGTTTTGCCTCGTTCATAAGGTAATGTCCTGCCTTTTGCTCAGCTGGAACATGGTCCTTCATGTGCCTGCGTGACAAAAAGCTTATCATCGATAGTTTTTGCCCTATTCGCTTTAATTTCACCACTCTAACGTGATATCTTATCTCTGCTTGTCAGTTAATCAGCAATCTTCCTCTTCCTCTTCGCATTCGAAGCCTGGCGCTGAAGATATGGGTAAGCTGCACCAGGATTGAAAGCAACATTCATACCTTTTGAAAAAAATTGGTATTGGTTATCATGCTATCTATAACTTGGTATTAGCTATACGAATGAAATGATTACCCCAAACATCATTCATTTCCGACAGACATGGTTCTTTTATATCATGTTTTCTGTTATCTCGTAAGTTATATTTAAGTAATATTGTATGCTCGATTGCATACAAAGGCGTAATCTCATTTTATTTATAATACAAGGTATTTAATCTTTATTCGAACAGTTAGAAACACGGTTAGTATTTTGTGAGAGCCTTTTTCACCATACATATATGGGGCTTGCCGAAGAATACATAAGTAGTTAATCGTCATTATATCTAGGATAATTAACTAAACTCTGATAATTAACTTTCTATACTTTTGATTTCGAGGGGAGGTTGCAATTGTAGTAGTGGCTGAAGTTACTATTAGATTCAGTCCTAATAAAAATAAAAAAAATTCGAAAACGTAATTGTTTTGGGGGTATTCAAGGATATAATTAGTTTTTCTTATTTACTGAATGTAAAATTGCAAAAACAAATCCCACAAAACGTTCAACGCGCAAGTCCTACCAACAATGAAACTTGCGAGATTGGCGTATTCGTTTTACTCATGTCGTCATTATCTCTGCAGCATGTCCTTGAACTGTACGCAAGCCACAAGAGTGACGATGTGACTAACACGACTTTTTCAATGATCCAAGTGTAAATGTGGGCAGGGCTTGCTTCTCGCTACTTGCGCGCTGTTTTTAGATAAGGCAAAATCGGGAAAACATATCAATGCAATAAAAAGTGGTGCATTTCCTCAATTTTATTTAAGTGGTCCGCCCAAAATAATAATTACGGTTAGTTTTCCTCTACGAAGACCTGCGATGAGAAACTCAATCAAAAAACGTACGCTGGTGATTACTCGACTACGAAGCATATACTCCGTTCGCCCTTAAAGGGGTACGGAAACAAAAATTGAAATACTCAAATTTCGTTCGGAAATGGGTCAAGCATGACGGATAATAACCGTAATTCATAATCGCACGTTTGTATTTTGAACGATTGGCTATATTTTTCGTTCCAAACGGTGCACTCGAGCGAGCGCTCGAAGAGAAGCGAACGGAGGGCGCGATGCGTCATGGGATATCCGGCGCAAACAAAAACAACAAAAAAGACTCCCCGCATCCGTGACGTGGCAAGACAGGCTTGGTTATGAGCTTTGCCGTTGGTGGCGTTGTCAGTGTTGTAGTGGTGTCAATACCGTCAGCGCGTTACAACCGAGCCGTTGGAAGTGCCCGCGGGGTGACGGGCGTTTCACCTGTCGTGTGAGCGGCTTCGAAGTGTACAGCAAAGTCACACGAGCAACCCCGCGACGCGCCTCAACGAGTCCATCATGGCGTCTGGTTGACTTTCGCGCTTTCGCATTTTTGGATCGAACAGCGCGGATGAATAGTCACACTCACATGCACATAAGAAGCAAACAGACTCGCAGCGCTGACTTTCAACTCAGTTCTATAATTCTTCTTCCTCAAATCTTCAACTGTTCTTCACTTTGCCTTTAATGAGAACAATTTAAATTTTTACACACCAGAGACCAAATAGCCAATATACATTAAGCATAACTAACAATTAAATAAATCATGCAAAACATTATTATTAGTATTATTAGTATTATTTTCTTTTTAGTTGTCTTTGCATGATTTATTTAAGTATTAGGTATTTTTAATGTGTATTGGCTATTTGGTCTCTGGTGTGTAAAAATTTAAATTGTTCTCATTAACGGAAAAGTGAAGAAGTTGAAGATTTGAGGAAGAAGAAATATAGAACTGAGTTGAAAGTCAGCGCTGCGAGTCTGTTTGCTTCTTGTGTGCATGTGAGTGTGACTGTTCATCCGCGCTGTTCCATCCAAGCATGAATTACCAACTTGCCCAAGCATCCACATTATCAAGCTTTCGCATTCATTCGAAAAGGGGCAAACACGTTCAGGCCGAGGTGACTTTAAACAGTTGAGCGTACTTCCGAAGAGCGGCGCTGCTCCAGAGGAATCTGCTACGTCACGACTACGTAGCAGATTCCACAACGTTGCTAGACTACCTCCCAAATAGGCTCCGCATGCATCCACCAGGTGCACATTGGAAGATAGTTTATTTAGCTTTAAAATTAGTTTTCTTGTGCCTTTCAACGAAAGACTGGTGCTTTTGAGGTTAGGGTGCAACATGCAACACATTCAAGCAAGAAAATGAGCGCTGAAATTTCGTTTCCCTACCCTTTTAAAGAACACATGCAAAGGAAAAAAACATTTTTTTAAACAGCCTAGATGGAAAAAGTATGGTATAAAACAAATTTACAAAGAAGAAAGAAAATGTTTAAAGCTATATCTACGGCGCAAAACGAATTTGTAGTTGGCGCTCGCGGGAGCCGCCGATGGTCACGTGGTAGACCTGTGCGTCGCCGCCGCCGCACGCTGAGCGTTGTGCGCCGCCGCTTCAACATGTTTTTCCACGCCACCGTCGCCGCGAATGCAAGACTGAAAGAAATAATTCCCTTTTATCCTTGCAATTTCATCACTACAAAGACGTTTCTAAACCAGTGGCGGTCCGTGCGTGTAAGGTCATGAACATTCCAACCGGATATTGTTTCATAACCCCTTCAAAGTGTACAACCGAAGTCCCTAGTTAAATCTCCAACTTCACTTTTCTTGCGACATTTATGCTTTGTTGCACTGGTGACGTGGACAAAACTGGCACGCTTTCAAAGACGGAACGACCGGGAGTTCGCTTGGGACGTAAGCGGCAGTTCATGTTTGTAAACAGTAAAATGGTCTATTGAGACGAAAGCAGGACTACTATCGGAAGCATGCTTGCAGAGTACTTACGAATAAAACAGCTATCTCATGTAATCCGTGATAGATGCATAATCCCATTGGGGCAGCACAGAAGAATCCACAAACAAAATGCCGAGGATGAAGGCAGTCGCTCACATTCAACGGAAGTTTCGTGGTAGCCGATGAAGAGCTCTCTCTGTCGTGATCGATGCGTAATCCGATTCGGGTAGCACAAAACAACGCAAACACAATGTCGAGGTTGAATGTGGTTGATCACATTCAACGGAGTCTCACGGCCGCCGATGAGCAGCGCTTTGTCGAAACGCGTCCAACAAACACAGCACAATAATTTCTATGGACTCCGACGAAAAAAACGACCATTACCGAAAACTTGGCATGAATGTATTCGGACCGTTCATGACGAAAAATCACGGCTGCGACTGCAAGGCACGAAAAACAGGAAAACACTGACGGGCGTTTTTAACAACCGGACCAACGTGGCCCCTACAACTCACCATAACTTGGCATACGACAAAGACTACGGCCCCAGTGAGCCCATCAGCGCGTTAGAGCGAGTCACGTGACAAATTTTCGTCCAAGCGTTTTTGTCCTACGGAGAGCGGTCATGTGTTTCGCGCCACCCTTCTGATTTGCTAGAAGCAGCCTTCGCACTCGCTCACAGCCACTCGATGGCATAAAAGAAGGTGTGGAGGCTTATCAGAAGACAAGGTCAAAGACGGTTCGACAAAGCAGCTAATCCACCTCCGCTGCTTTGTATTGCCACCTGCACTGCCCAGGGAAGGTCGCAAAATAAGACTCGTCAGGAATTGCTTTGAGTAGTACAACCTTGAGCGCATCAAACTGCCACTCATATAGAAGCGCATGCACTGGTGCGGAGCGCGAGATTACAAAATAAATACAAAAAACAATTTGAACGCCGTCAAAGCACGGGACAAAGCTAAGACGCTGAGAGCGTGAAACAATAGGAGACGCGGCTTCACGTGTACCAAAAAAAGAAAACAAAAACGAAAAAAAGAGTCCGGACGCTAGATATTTTGGTGTCACCACGCAGAGATAATAGTCGCGAACCCCAGCGGGGTGTCATGAATCCGACACTTTCAATTGTCTCGTGAAATTGTTTCTTCAGAAGTGCACACAAAAATAAAATCTCAGTGAAGGTGCTATAAGTAGTGCGAAACCCAGTCAGGTGAGATTGTAATACCCGAAATGAAGGCGTCACAGTTTGTTCGAGGCTTCAGCGCAGGAGGTCTTTCTCGGTGTTAAAAGTAAGCACATTCCGTTTTGTTTAATCTTGTTTTTTTTTGTTTTTTAACGTCGGATTTCGGCAGTCAGAAAATTAAAATACCTCACCGGCATAGCCAATTCAGGCAGGACACTCTTGACACTCAACCAACAACGGCGACGCTCACGGTATGTCAGGATGGTGACGGCGCTAGCCATCCCATTTTTCACAATTATTGGCTAGACCTAAATGGTATCGGCACAATCTTTCCGATCTAATTCTATAACGGCGGAATACAGTGTGCTGCCTCGATTGTATATTTACACGTCTTCATTCATTTTTTGCGAGCGGAGATGATTTTGTTTTAATCAAAGTTGAATTGATAGAACTGATGCACGCGCGACCCGTAATTTTCGGCTCGTGTCGGACGGAAAGTTCAATCGGAGAGGCAAAAACTATTTTCTAGCACGTCCTAATCATACGCCACTTTATGCGGCGATTAATTATACTCGATGTTTGTATCGCCATACATCAGCAAAAGTTTCACCAAAGCAATAAACATGAACGGCTATGAAATCATGGTTGTATTTGACAGCATCACCATTACGCCCCTTTCACACCGTGTGACTGAAGGACGTGAAATTCGCCCATACACCCTTTTTACACGATTTCGGACAACATCGCTACAAGCGGGGCGTAAGAAGGGCGTGTAAGGGCCGTCAGACGTCAGAATACCCTTTTTACTCACACCGATATTAAGAAATATTGTAAAAATGTGTGTTTTTTCTAACTTACTCCCTTTTACACGATTATGGGTGTTAAAATGTTAATTGTGCATTCGAAATCTCAAATTGGCCTCCGTCAGATTTCAGGCACCTCGGCCGATATTTAAACCAGACAAATATGTATACATGGGCCAGGGCATTGAGTCAGAGATAAAGAGACTTTTCAATGTTTTGGGTCTTGTTTTAATATTATTGCAACTTAAGAGCCACCGAAGTGG
Source organism: Ixodes ricinus (assembly GCA_037355805.1). Lineage (NCBI taxonomy): Eukaryota > Metazoa > Arthropoda > Arachnida > Ixodida > Ixodidae > Ixodes > Ixodes ricinus. Next base: position 2,556 of record JAZHYW010014521.1, on the reverse strand, counting down.
TTTATAAACAAAATATAGTTGAACCATTCCTACAAGCATAGTTTGGATGCGGAAATGATTTTTGCAAGAAATAAAAACATTCAAATGTTTTTGCGTATATAGCGGATTCGTTAATGGCGGAATCCCTTTCATGGCTCCCATTTTACTTCGGTCGCGCAAGGCATGTGTACCAACGCACAGTAGAACGCGCGCAAACGCAGCTGTGGTGCACCGACAGCCTCGTGCTTGTTCCTGACATGTCTGGTTCACTCACAGCGGCCATCCAGGCATCTGATAACCCGACATCTGGCGTTTTTTTGTCTTTCACATGGCGTTCTAAGCGGCACACGACAGAAAATGCACATCGAGCTATACTTGAACACGTGTCGCCATCTGAATTTTATGTTAAGAAACTGCAATTCGCCGTAACTGAATGGGAAAAGTTTGAGGTGTAATAACATTCTGAACGTGTAATATATCAATATGAAATATCTGTAAAATCTTATATCGAAGGATGCTCCACTTTTTAATGTCTCGTAATGTTGATTATTTGACGAGATTTTGTTTTGTAGCACGTCAAAATAATACCATTCTAAACTTTTTTTTTATTTTCAAATAAAAATTATCCGTACAGTTGATTGCTCACTTTTTAATCCTTTGTATCCAACCGATCACTCACGATGGGACGTTATAAGTGGAGAAATATATATATTTTTTAATTATTTGAGACTGTGATCTATTAAAAGATGAATAACAAACTAACAACTAAAAACTCACCATAATACCGAGACATTAAAAATGGTTGAAAAACAGCTTTTTAAATTGACATTAACTTTATTGTGGTGGGTTACATAGAAAGAAGGTTATAAACCGTCAAAAAAAACACCAAAAGCTCATGAACGGTGGGTTTGAACCTTAAGCTGAGGCTGCAGTCAAATCTACAAGCGGAAACCTGCAAGCACTCCTGGCTTTGAGAAGGCATTTCTAGCACGAGCACTTGTTCTTTGGAAGAACGCTTCAAAGCAGCAAGCTCGAGCTCTCGTACTCGTGCATCTGGCAGCAGTCTCAGCAAAAATCCGGGGTCGCACTGCTCGCCCATTTCTCAAGTATAATCAGCAAACAGGAGACCTAGGTTGCGTTTTTGGAATCCCACGTCGAGTAGGAAGAAGGAAATGACGTCAAGAAAGCGAAAACGCAGATCGGATGTTTCTTCTGCGAAAATTCGTCATCAGCGACTGTCACTAACCAACATCCAATCTGAGTTTGCTGCGTTGTTGACGTCACTCCTTCACCATAGTCGCCGTGGCAGTTCAAGAAGCGCAACATAGGGCCCTGGGGTCACAACACTTTCCCTTGTTTGAATGCAGCGTGCTGTGCTTCTTTTGAGTTTGTTGCCATGCAGCATTGGAAGCACAAATTTCGCGTTGACTAGATTTTTAATTTGTATGCAGAAATGTCTGTTGAGTAATGTAGAAGCAGTGTGACCTTGGCTTAAAGGGGCTATGAAACGATTTTTACGGTTTCGCTATATACAACGTATAGTACCTACATAACAGTAACCCTGAAAAACTTAGGTTGAATATTTTTCTAGAAAGTAGCAGTTGCTAAAAATTTTGAGAATTATAAAAATCGTTCATCCTCTCAACTCGGAGCCAGAACTTGGTGCCTAACCCATGCCGGCAACAGTAATCAGAGACACACGCGCTGGTGTCGGCAACGTGGAAAACGCGTGTTGAGCGCCAGCAATCGTTAGAGTTGGGCTATTTTCCTCAGCGAAGTGATTGGGCGAGAGTAACTACCCAAATGTCCGGCGAGGCATTGATCGTTACGAGCAGAAGTCGAGCGGTAACTTGATTCTAGCGCCCAATTCACAAGACGCGCTCGACTTACGTCAGGCAGGGTGGTTTCCATCCCACAATTAGGTCATCGGGCTTTGCGAAGGCAAGGTTGAAAGAAATTGTCCATTTTTATACTCGGAATTACGCCAAGATAAAGAAGTTTCTGAATGAATGGCGGTCGGTCCGAGTATACTTGTGCTAGACTAGGACCAGTCTATCTTTGCTGGAACGCAAAATAAATGATGTAGAAAACTGCATCAGGCACTGATTTGCTATTCGCTCGGGTCACGTGACATGACGCTGAAATGTAGCTTTTTTCTATGCAGTTCGAGCTATGCTCAAAAATGATGCAGTTGGCGGAGACGCCAGAATGTCGTTACGATGCACTTTGACGATGCAATTAACTGAGTGGTCGATACGAAGCCGGAGATTGCTCTGCGTCGTAAAAGATGGCGACCCTAACAAATGTATCTTCACTGTTGGGTTCGCCAGCGGATCGAGTTTATGAGATCCCCGGGATGCTTTCGAGTCAAGCGTTGCGAGGTTTATGGGCGAATACCGGCTGACCAAAGGTGTGACTCGCTGGCTGTGCGACCAGCTTCGCGGAAAGCTCCAGCGGCGTCTCGAAGGGCCCCGCAGGCGGTCAAACAAAACGTCCTCGTAGCTCTCCGCTTCTACGAAGCTGGTGGTTTCAAGGAACCGTTGGTAGCTACGAAAACATTGGTGTTCACCAGTGCTT